>PVIH01010241.1:10655-71455 GCA_004025045.1 Sigmodon hispidus | reverse complement strand
GAAAAGTGGTTCAGACACCAATGGTCCATGAATTCAGCGGTGTCTTAGTCTGTATCATCAGAAGAGGATGGTTTCCTAGAACTGTATGTGTGATGCATTATTACAGAAAATATTTCTGAAAAGTCTTTTATAGAGGTGGGTAATGTTCTCACACATGTGCTGATTTGTGCCCCACTGAATGCTCATTTTGTAGGGTAGAGTTAGAACAAGGTCCTTTGAAATAGACAGGGTCTTCTTTGGGTATCTCCATCCTTACTGCTACTTGTGCTGTTTCAGTCTCCTCAAAACCTTAGTTCTGCTTGTGGTGGTATATCCAATAAAAGTAGTGTGAAATATTAGAAGACAGAGACAAGAAATGAAGGTCATGGAGTGATGACCCTCACCTTTAATCCCAACATTTGGGAGGCAGAGATCCTCTGGATCTCTGTGAGTTCAAGGCCAAACACAGCCAGGCAGTGGTGGCACCCACTTTTAATCCTAGCTCTATTTGCCATTGAATTCACAGAGATACAGAGGATCTCTGCCTCCCAAATACTGGGATTAGAGGCTTGAATCCTTGACTTTCCTGGCTTGGCTTTGTCTTGTTATATTTCAAGCTCTTTTATTGAATATACCAGCACATTTGCCTCTTCAGCTAGCAAAGCCTAGTAGTTTCCTCTCAGCCTAAAAATCTCATCAAGGCAAAAGAAATGACTGAATAACATTTTTCTGGTTTTGTTGTTTATATCTATAGTTGTTTCAGAAAGGGGATTAAAGGATACATTTTAGTATCTGTTGTTTTTTCTGGAAGTTAATGACTGGCACCTCCCCAACCCTCACATAATTCCCCCCTCACCCACACCTCCACATACTCATACTCCTTAGTCCCCATATACACACCCAGATACCTATATGTACACATCAACTCCTATACATTTCTATCCACACTTCACATTCCAACACCTTCCAAATCTTCACTCTAACCCTACCATACCCCTATTTGTATATAAGTTCATAAATATGTGAATGTGTGTATATACATACACACACACACACACACACACACACACATGCAAGCAAATGTTTACCTGTCTATCTTCATCCTGAGCATATTTGTTTGAAACTGAGATTCCTTCTCAGGACTTTGCCTGAAATTTGATGCCTTTCAATTTATTAGAGTTAGTGATTACATTTATATTATTGTGCAAATACAATGATAATACAATATTTCCTCATAAATTTGACAGAATTTTCAAAACAAGTTCCATTAAACTCACAAATTTTAGATATTTTAATATGTAAAATGTGATTAACAGTAAGTTGATTATGTGAATATCTTATGATTTTCTAGTAGAGTAGGATGTATACAGTTGACTCCAAATATTTCTTAATTTATTCCCTCCTAGTTTTCTCTTCTTTTTTCTACTAATTTTATCATTTTGAACTTTTGGTTTTTCAAAGCCTGAAAGTCGATTTACTAAAGCAGGTAAGAGGGTTTTTAAAAATCAGGCAATGTTCACATTATGAGCTAAGGCCTTGAGCATTTGAACAATTCAGTCAGTCATGCTGGTTTGTTTTCAGTAGCATTTTTATTTTTAATATTCTGGTATTCTTGGATTCCATTTTTCTTCTAGTAGTAGGAAACAAGATGACCCAAGGGATGATCCACAAATAGCACTTCAAAGCATCTTAGTGTCCTTCAGAGAGGTAAAAAGGCAAGACATTAAATCACATTGCCCAGGTGAGCAGTGACTTCTTGGCTCTGGATCTGCCTAATTTGCTCCTGGAGGAGCTAATTCCCTTCAAAGTTTGCAAACTAAAGCTTCCTGGATAAACACCATTCTTTTCCTGACCTCTTTTCTTTCTTTCCTTTTCCCCAGACTTCATTTAAAATATTTTAAACTAGATCAAAGTGAGGAGAATGAAGCTGTGCTCTCTAATTGAGCATCTTCCTAGCTAGTTTCCCAGCCAGCTGTGCTCTTGTCTTGCCCCGATCCCCATTTTATTCCAGCCTCATCTTCTTTAAGTGAACCTGTCTGTTGTGGATGGTTCCCTGGACTCTCTTAAATTTAATACAATAGTCTCCCTGGCTTTCAAAGCTCTCCATGGGGTCTCCAGAAGATATGCCATCTATATTAATGTCACTGCGGTGCGCTTCCTTCGCCCTGCATCTCAACTGCGAAGGACTGCTCACTCAGGACTGCTTGACACGGTTGTGCAGTTTCTGTGATGCACAGAAACAAGTCGATGACTGAGCTGAACTTTATTCTGTACCTTTACCTATGCTCCTACTTTTAGAGTTGTGGCTGCTTTGCACGAAACTGGTGTAAGCCTCAGATGGGCTCATTATGTCAAGTATTGAATGAAAATGCTCCATCTCCTACTACTATGTCTTTTTTGTTCCTACTATTTTATGTATATTTATTTTCTGTTTATTCCAGTTCTTTTTAACCTACATCATCCCACTGATTGTTTTTAAGCTTGACAATGGCTTTGTCCTAGTCTTCATTTATTTGATATTTTTAATATGTTCTATTACTTGATAGGTCTCCATAAGTGTCTCTTCCATTTTTTTTCTGTCTTATATCTCTTTGACTTTTAAATGTCTTAATAAATGCTTTTTAAACTTTTTCTAATTATTTCACCCCACCTCATGTCATGGCCTTTTTTTTTTTTTTTTTTTTTTAAACATGTTTATATCCTTCTCATTGTGAATCTTTGCCTTCTGTTGATCTCATTTTCTTGCAAGTCTCTGCATCTCCAAAAGCCTTGTCTCACATTTAAATAACAATACTGGATTGTTTTCTCAACTCCAGCCGTGTTTGTAACAATGCCTCATTACATCTCTTCCCACAAACTTCTCAGTTCTCTAAGTAATGTCTAAAATATAATTGAAAGCTACCTCTAAACAATCATGTCTTCCATGGTCTTGTCAATGTCTGGTAGCATCATTCACTCTTCTTAATTGCTAATAGTAGGTTTATTTTGTGTCACTTCTTCATTGGTGTGCTCTCATCATCTTCATTCTTTGTCATCTCAAGTGCTCTTGGTTTAGGTATGACATTCATCTTATGACGAGACGACTGGAAGCTACTCATAGTCACTGTCCTTTTCTTATGGTTTCTGATACTTTACATTAATTCTCCATATTACTTCACTTGTTATGTTTCTATAACATTAATTTATCATGACTCAATCTCCTTGCATCTGATTCTGAAAAATCAAATTTATGTATTCAAAGGTTCATGATCTAAGCATAGAGCTGGAATGTTCCAATGTGTTGGCTGTTTGATATGAAACATGCACACAGTAATCCTAATGTGTAGAAAGTATTGTGGTATAGACTAAGAAACGAAGGCTTAGACAGGATCAATAATTTTCTTTCAGCAATGACAGAGTCCTGTAATTACAAAACTTTCTGTATTTTCTCTTATGCTCTAGGAGAACTGAAACTGAATCATAGTATTTTGAATGATAAACTGTTTATTGTAGAGTAATAATAATAATAACAACAATATAAAATTAGGGATGTTTTCCTTTTACAAAAAAATGAGACACATGTGAGTGGCTGCCTTCTCTAAGTGTCATATTTAGTAAGTCATTACTGTACACTAGTCTAGGTCTGGTGATATCTATTATCAGAAGGTTTTGTTTTGATGAGATAAATTGATTTCTATGCTGCCAGTGTGTTCATTTTCTTTGGTGTGTATCTGAGTTTACCACAATTACTTTCAAAGATTTGTTCTCCCAAACTATAAGTACATTGAGGGCAAGAGGTTTATGATCATTACTGTTATATAGCCAGTACCTATTGAAGTATCTGACAGAGAAGATCAAAGATTATCTGACCCCCCAAAACAAAAGCTCTCAGTTAAAATAATGCATCAAGATAAAAACTATTTAAACCCAGAAAGATAGCTTGCTCACTATCAAAGCCAATGAGAGTTTACAGGGAAGACACTGAGCTCCAAAGAGGAGATCGAGAAAAGAAACACAACAACATAAATTATAAAAATTTTGGGTTCCCAGTTTAAATATAAATAGCTTATTTTGTTTTTACTCTTGAAGATTGTTTTAATATTGCTTTTGAGTTTTCAGCATAGTTCATTCATTGAACACAAGAAAGGAGTAGGTTCACCTCTGTACTAAAAGTAATGAACTATAAATTTCCAGTCATTTAAGGATTCATTAACATGGATTTACATGCTTTGAACATTTCAAAAGTACTTTAACAGGTTTACCCCTCCTGAATTATATATTTTTGGCCAAGATATACATTCTTTGCAATGAAAATTTGAAGATGGTTAGGTAATGACTTACTTACTTATTGATATTTGTTAGAGATAGTTAGGTTCTCAGATACTGTGATGAAAGCAACCAGACACTTTTATAATGAGTTGAGCCTGTCTTGTACCAAATCATTCCCTAACGTGTGTATTATGTCATAGTTGGGGTCAGTCACTGTTAGTACTGAAGAGGTATGTCTTGGTTGAAATTGGGACTTAGTTCTCATTCCCCTTTTTCATGATGCAGTTTTGCTTACTTTGAACTTTCAGATCTTTTACATGCTGTCCCAAGCAATATAATTAAAAATTTTGACCTGGCTTATTACAGGTTCTAAAACATTTGTCTAAATGTTTGAATAGGCAACTTTGTCTTTATAATAAATTTCCTATGAGATGGTTAGATGTGATTTACTTGTCTTTGGAGATGACATTTGGTAAGTTACTCACACTTCAGTGGATAAATATCTATCCATGTGTGTATAGATAGATAGCATTAATTGCATTCAGTAGGTTGTAATAAAAATGGGAAAATATTAATTTGAAGAGATAGATATTAAGTATGTTTGGAGAAGTTAGAGATAGGAAGTTTAGAGAGTTTGGTGGAGTTAATTTTTGATATGGACTTCATGGTTTTATTCTCTTACTATTGGTAGTTTTTAGCACATTTTACCCAAACCTACTCCTGGAGAGAGAGAGAGAGAGAGAGAGAGAGAGAGAGAGAGAGAGAGAGAGAGAGAGAGAGAGAGAGACTGAGAGACAGAGTGATGACTGGTAGTCGGGAATATGTGTTGAACAAAACAAAAAATTGCTTCCAGGTTAAACTTGCAAATGTGAGTATAGCAAACTATAAACTTACTTGTCAGTTACTGTAAATTAACTCACAGATAAACTTAAGCAATGAAAATTTAGATAGTCTTCCTTGAAGGAAGGCTTTACTATGCCTGACATGTGAGGAAAAAGTTGGAGAGAACAGTTTGTAGATCTCTACAAAATTTCATCTCTCCTTCTATGCTAAATGTGGGGCCATTTATGAGATGCAATTTTTGAGACAACCAACTCACAAATTTTCCACTTTCATTTTGGAGTGAGGAACTTTAAAAACTCAACTGATACTTTTCTCAATGGATTTCCCTTCAATTATGTCAGTTCATTATGGGGACAATGGCAACTTTGGGAGATACATGTTGGGTATAGCCGAATCATAGATAGAAGAGGTCTGAGTATTTTCATTAAAATTAGAAATTTTAATTTAAGCTTTTAAAGACTTGTTTGTTAGAGTTAACTCACATTAGTTTAATGAAATAGGGATGCTGTAGTTAAAATGTACTTGGGTTGTGATTACGTGGTTAGATGAGAAGGTAAAGATGATATGTTGGGGGTTTCCTAGTTTCTGGGACCTGTTTTGTCATTTTCCATTTACTTGACTAAAGACCTGTAACCAATTTGCCAGATCCATCAACAATGAAAGCTAGTTGATTATAAAATAGCTTAAAATTTTATTCTCAAGTGATAAACAATACAATTAAATTTAACACAAGAGCAAGAAAATAAAATTGCTGTCTTTATGTTCAATAAAATGAGTAAGCATAGGATGGAAATGACATGACTCAGAAGCAGTTTGCTTAAAATACTATGAGGTTTTTCACTAACTACAAATTCAGTACAAACAGAACAGTAAAATTAATAGATGATATAAAAAACAACACTTTATGTTTTAGATTAAAACAAATTGAGATGAGACCAAATTGTCTTCATTTAAAAAGGATGGAGTTAATTACATCAGAATATTCAGTTATAAAGCATTAATTTTAAAAATAAATATTTTCATGAGAAACTAATTGTAATCCATTTTAAAGGTTCTTGTACTTTATTGTTTTGGAAATATTTGAGAGAACTATCACTTTTCAGACATGCACTTATGAAAGAAAGACTGGACCCAATTCCACAATCTTGTCCCTAGTGCTACTCCAGTTTTAGCTTCCCCTCTCCTGACCAGGTGAGTGGACCACAAAAATCATCCCTGACTAACTTCCCTTCCCTCACTTGTTACTTTGTCCAGACTTCAATTTCAGCAGGCACCCCAGCTAGGTCAAGAGGCCACTCCTTCTAGGGTAACAAGTAGGCTCAAGATAGACCTATGCCTCTGTGGTGATATGTTATATATTTAATAAAACCTGGAATATCAAGAGATCAGCCCACAGGCAAACTAGGCAGAGACACTACACAGCATTAGTCCCATCACTTGGGAGATTGTTCTAGATTTCCGAGAGTTCAAGGGATAACAGAGCAGTGGTAACTCACATTTTTTCCCAGCATGGGGATCCAGGGGCTCTCTGTGAGTACAAGTTCAAACAGCTGGACTTCAATGGCACATACCTTTAATCCCAGCATGGGGAAAGATGGGAATGGTGAAATGGAGAAATAGAGTAGATTTTACAGGAGGACTGGGGAAGAATGGAAATTGGAGTAGAAAAATCAGGTGGTGGGGAGATGGGTTGCAGATAGAAAGTGAGTGGAAACCTAGCGCAATGGAAACTTCCTGGAATCTAAGAAGGGGATCCTAATGAGGACTCCTAAAAATAAAGGCTATGGAGTCCAAATGCTGATATATTGTAGTGAGGCAAGGTTTCCAGTGGTGGGATTGGGACACATTCAGTTGAATTGTTGGTCAAAGAGTCCCATGAAAATTTTCATACAAATCAGGCTGTTGTTAAAGCTAAAGGTTGCTCTCTATAAATTGATAGCGGAAATCCCATTGCTGATAATATCACTCACACAACACATTGAACAGGGAGAAGTCAAACTCGTGCCTACATAGATCATTTACCTTTAAGTATTAATCTCTTTAGTGCAGAAAGATAATTTGAAAGCTACTAGAAAAGATATGTGGACACTTTCCAGACACAAATCCCTTGACTGATAATATGTCCAAAATTTTCTAGGTCAATCATGGCACAGAATGTGTGGGAACAGCCAACCAATGTCTGATAAAAGTCCCACTCCGGGAGAAGAAACCCATACCCAACACTGCTTGGTAGCCAACAACCAGAGACTAAATAGTCCAAGGACTTAGGGCAAAAGCAAACACTGTTAGTCTCAAAAATGTAGTTCCTAATAATCTGCTAAAATTGTAGATTAGTGCCTTATTTGTCATCATCAGAGAGACTTCCTATGGCAGTAAATGGAAACAGATGCAGAGACCTACAGCCAGGCATTATGTGGAGAGAAAGTCTAAATGGAAGATCTCCATAAAATCCCTCTTCTCCAAGCTCAAGGTAAGTCTTGGAAGAATAAACAGGTAGATTGTAAGAGCCAAGGGGAATAGAGGAGATAGAAAACATTGAAAGAACTATGAGAACAACACCCTCTGAATCAGCTAGTCAAAGTCTATATCACCTCACAGAAGCTGAAGCTGCAAACACAGGGCCCCAGGTGTCTGCATCAGGTCCTCTCTGTATATAAATACACATTATAGCCATTAGCATGTATTTTATGGGACTCCTGACTATGAGTACAAGTAGGTCTCTAATTCTCATACCTACTCTTAGGAGTTTTTTCCCCTCTTGGGTTTATGTGTTCAAAGTTGATATGATAGTTTTATTATATTTTTTTTTATATATGGCTATTTTTACTTGGAAGCCTATTATTTTATAATAAGAGACAGAAAGATCCAGAGTGGATAGGGGTGGGTAAGATCTGGGAGAAGTAGAGAAAGAGAAACTATGATCAATATATATTGTATGGGAAAAGGCTCAATCATCAATGAAAAAAATAGAAACCATAGGAGGCAAGATAAAAATAAGAAATGAAAGAGATCTAATTAAGAAAAATATATGTGATCTTTTGTTTATAATTAAATGTATGTAATATCAGATGAATGCAATTATGGTACAGAGTAATCACCTGAATGTTAAAATAATCTTTCAATAGCCAAAAGAGAAAAATAAAAGAAGAGTGAATGTCTGTTTCCAAACTCAAACATATCACATGGAGTTAAGTCAGCTCTACCATCAGATATTGTAGTTTACATCAATTAATATGATAGTTTAAATGAGTAATGTTCTTCCATAGTTTCATGTATCTGTACATTTGGTACCTAGCTTGTGGCACTTTTTGAGGAGATTATGGACCTGCAGGAGGTGTGACTTTTTTGGATTAAGTACATCAATTGGGTGGGCTTTGAAGATTTATAGTTCTCCCTTCCTACATTTTCTTTCTCTCTATTTCCTGTATGTGGCTAAAATATTACTAGACAGGTTTCTGTTATTGCTGCCATGCCATGACTTCCTAGTGCTTATGTAATCTTTATCATCTGGAGTCATGAGCTAAAACAAACCTTTTTCTCTTTAAATTGCTTTTGGTCATGGCATTTCACCAGAGTAGCGAAAGTATAACTGTTGCAATTCACAAAAAAATTGTAAATACTTTGAAAGAAAACTTTCTCTGAAAAGTTTTTCCAAGTAGGTGTTATTCATGAAGTATTGAGGACTTTGAGATGAAGAACACATCTATAAAGCTCAAATGGCCTGTGGAAGAATAATGGGAGCAGACGTTCCTTTTTGAATAAATGAGACTGTCTGAGATTCAAGGCAGCAGTTCCCAGATTTCTCAAGTTTTGGCACAAAGGACAATAATATTTGTATAACATGTGTGATGAACTGTGATAGGCTGTGAAATTTTCAAGACAGCATCACTCTCCCTTGTTCTGAGGGGAAATTCTTTCTAATCTCTTGTAACCTATCCAGAATGTACCATATGCTATGGCAAAGAAGTGTAGGAGCATTGTTCAAATGTCATATCTAACTATAAGATTGAATGATTTCTTAAAAGACATTAGGAAAACATAAGGGGTGGTGTTATTATTTTGTTTCTTCTGTGCAATGGCTTTGATATTAGAAAATAAATGACAGGAAATAGAACAAATCCAGATCAGAATTTCTTCACACTCTTTCTTTTATTTATGCTCCTCCACTGTGACCCTTAAATCTGGCATTGGATGAAGTACTTAGTATTCTGTTCATTCTATAAACTCATTTCCAAAATCAAGCTACAATTCCAGAATAAGTTGATTGATTTTTAAGCTAATATAAAGAATCAATGCGAAACAAATCAGAATGCTTTGTTAGCACCAACACAGCCAGGATTCCTGCAGATGAAAACATGCTCCACACAATGACAGAATAACAAATGATAGCATCCTTTCCTGAGGGTGCAAATAAAGCCTTGTCCTTGGCCTCTGTCCACATTTACTTTTTCTGCCTCAGTTCTGAATTTTGAGCTGTTTACATCTAAATGTTATTTCAGCTGTAAGAATTAAAGCTATTTCTGTCATATGTAAGACACTCACTGTTGAGGGAGGGGGGAGAAAACTGGATCTGCCAGGAGTGGAGACAGAATTAAGCAATATTGGGACAGTGGGAACATGGGATAGCCTGCTGCCTGCCCAGGGAGGGGATGGGGAGTTTTGGAGAAGAAAGAATGACCTGATGTGGTGGGAGGGGGAAAGGACCTTGAATAAGGATATACAAGGATAGAAAGTGTGACTTCTTTGTTAATAATAATGATAATAATAATAATAATAATAATAATGACAAAAAACACATCAAGTGATAGGTCTGTTGCTACACTTTAAAGGAAATCATATTGTACATTTAACCACAAATTTAAATTTCAATCCAGTAAGGAAATTTTCCTTGTTGAATAATTTTCATCTTACCCACAAGTATGGTTTCTTGGGTGTGTAGCAACTTTCCTTGTGTAGTATTTTTAGGGCAGGAAAAGAATCTTGTTAGGTAAAACTTTCTTTTTATATACAGTACATTTTGTTTTCTTGGATTCTTATAATTTAAAACATTTTACCATTTTGGAAACATGGAGCCAACTGGCAAGGATTTGTTCTTTACATTATAATTTCTCTCTATCTCCTCCCCCATTTTATGTGATAGCTGATATAGTTAGGGTGTACACTAAGTTAATATTTACTAATTCACTGATTTATCAATTATTTGAATAAATTCAGCATTCATTCCATATTAAACACAGAACAAAATATTGGGAAAGTCTGATGAAGAAAAATAATCCTGAACATGAAAAAAAAAAAAAAGAAAAGAAAGAAAGAGAGGAAAACATGATACAGGGTGGAGAAAATTTGAAGGGACAGTCTCAATAGTTTTCATCCAGCTGAGGCTAGAACATTTCTTTAAAATAGAATTTTAAACACTGGACTATTGTTGTACAGCAGATTAGGATCCCAGTGGTGTAACAATGGCTTCTGTTCTTAGTGTCATCTTCGTTCTTTCCTAGTGGATTGGATCTGCCAATCAATTACTTATTATTTTGCCTCAGTCCCCTGCCTTCATTTCAGTGTTTTCCTGGGGTCACATTGTTTTCATTCATTGTTAAAATTACATACTAAAAATAAAATCATGAAAATTATTCATACTTAAAAATATCATTTGCTTTATGTCTGAAATCCACTTATTTGTGAGTGTATGACATGTCTATCTTTCTGGGTCTGTATTACATTACTCAGGATGTTACTCTCCAGCTCTATCTATTTGCCTGAAATTTTCAGGATGTCATTCTTTTTGTTTTTTACTGCTGAGTAGTACTCTGTTGTGTAACTGTACCACAATTAAGACTTTCTTCAGTTGAGGAGCATCTAGGTTATTTCCACAGTCTGGCTATTATGAATAATGATGCTATGAACATAATTGAGCTAATATCTTGGAGGTAAGACTGTATATCCCTTGGGTGTATGCTCTATTTAGCTCTGTACCCCATTTTCCAATTGAGTTCTTCAGTATTTTGACCACAGGATTTTGGGGTTCTCTATATATTTTAGAGCTCTGTCCTCTGTCCTATGTAGTAGAACTTTAAGTTGTTGAATAAGGAAATTGAAGAAGATATCAGAAAATGGAAAGATTTCCTATGTTCCTGGATAGGTAGGATCAACATAATAAAATGGCAATCTTAGCAAAAGCAATCTACAGATTCAATGCAATCTCAATCAAATTCCCAGCACAATTCTTCACAGACCTTGAAAGAACAAATTTCATATGGAATAACAACAACAACAAAAAGCAGGATTGTTAAAAAATCCTGTTCAATAATAGAACTTTGGGAGGCATTATATCCCTGACTTCAAGCTCTACTATAGAGCTACAGTAATAAAATCAAGCTTGGTACTGGCATAGAAATATACTTGTGGATTAATGGAATCAAGTCAAAGACCCTGTAATTAATCCACACACCTATGAACACATGAATTTTAAGAAAGAAGCAAAAAACTATAAATAAATAAAGATAGCATATTCAACAAATGATGCTGGCATAACTGGATGGTGGTATATAAAAAACAGCAAATAGATCTGTATCTATCACTCTGCATAAAATTTAAATCCAAGTGGGCCAAAGACCTCAACATAAACCCAGTTACACTGAAACTGATATAAAAAAAAATGTGGGAAATATCCTTGAATGCATTGGCACAGGACACCACTTTCTAAATATAACACCAGTAGCACAGGCAATGAGTGCAACAATGAGACCATCTGAAACAGAAGACTCTGTAATCTAAGGAGATGGTCAATAAAACAAAACAACAACCTAAAGATCTTCATACTTAAAAATGTTCAAAAGGTTTTTTTGGTTCTATAGTAATAAAAACCATAACTACTCAAAGCATTCTTGAAGAAAGAGAATAAATCAGAAAACATTATACTTCTTGACATCAAAATAACTATAATGGTATTATAATCAAAACATCCATATATATTGTCATAAAATAGATACACAGATCAGCAGAATAGAATAAAAAAGTAGCTATAGTAAACTCTCTTTGACAAAGAAAATAAGAACCTTTGGTCAATGGTGATCTGTTTAGTGAGAAATGCTAGGAATACTGATCTCCAAATACATAAGAATAATACTACACTTTCATCTTTCACCAAACCAAAATTGGGCATAATAGTTTGTGTGTGTAACACTAGTGCTCTGAGATTGAGAGATTGCTGCAAGTTTGAGGCTAGCTTGGAAAACAATGAAAAGCTGCCTCAAGTCATTCTCTCTTCAGGGGGAAAGGACCTTGAATAAGGATATACAAGGATAGAAAATGTGACTTCTTTATTCATAATAATAATATAAAAAAGCTGCCTCAAAAATCTTTCTCCCTAATATACTTATCTCAAAAGGCTTTATTTTTATAAGTAGGCTTTATCTGAGGTTTTGTCTTTAAATTGGGTTCCACATTCTGCTCTGTCTCAGGACTCTGTCTTGCAAATGGGAAACAGTTTATCTGATATCAAGACACTATGCACTTTCTCTGCAATCTCAGTCATGGAGGACCAGTATCTACCATAAGATGGTGAGTCTTAAGTGCTCAGTGTTTTGAAAAAAAATACTTATTCATAAAGTCTAATGGCTGCTATACGCTTTATATCAGTATTTTATGATTCTTATTCCTAACAGCAGTTGCCGCCCTGAATTCTGTTTGTTTCATATTCTTTTCTGTTTCTTCCTCGAGTTAGTTTGGTCGTCATCTATTCTTTCACCAGTAAGCTGGTAACTTTGAGTGGTACTTTGTTCATCTACTATGTGTCCGAGTTGAGTCTAGGGAGAATGAAGTATGTGTAGCTTTGCCTTTCTATAAGGATGGTATGACTGAGAGTGGCATTGTGGCATCTTTCACAATAATCACTTTTTTCTCTGACTTAGGTTTTCAACTTCCATGAGGATAAAAGTTTTGTGTTAAAAGAAATGTCTTATGAAGAAAAAGATAGTCTTTTAAAAAAATATTATGGCCATATTGTTTTCTTTACATATACTGTTTCTACATTTTTTTTAATCTTTAGTTTTTCACATTTGCCTTCAGTTAACTTTAGTAAATTTCTTAAATATATAGCTTTATCTTTTTTAAATCCTCATTTGGCCTTATAATATTTACTTGGTATATTTGGTTGCCAATGTGTGTGTGTGTGTGTGTGTGTGTGTGTGTGTGTGTGTGTGTGTGTGTGGTGTGTTTTCATCCTTGTTTTTGCTATAGTTTGATAGGCTGTTTGGTTTTGGCCTTAAGAATTGTTTTTATGGCTCAAATCTAAAATTCCAAAATTCCCTACCTCAGGATAATATTTTAAATGCTTATCTCTCACTGTTTTTTGGAAGTGGATTATAGGTAGTACAGGTAAGTTAGTAAGCATGGGCGTCTCAAGATTATGCCTACATCTGGCTCTGTCCCTTTCTCTCTGCTTCTTGGTCTTCCATGATTAAGCCTCAACTTCCACATGAGTAGATGAAATGGGAATACTTAAAGAGATATCTTAAAATATATTTGTAATAAAGGAAACAGACTTTGCTTCAAAAGTTTTAAAAAAGTGGAAAACTAAAATTCTTTTTTTTTTCTGAGAGTTAAAATATAAAAATGGAAGTCATTGGATAAAACAGGCAATATGGTTTCCAGCCTGACACTGACTGTGCCATGCTTTGCCCACTTTGCTGGACTAAGATCCTCTGAAACTGTGAGCCAAAATTCTATCTGTTACTTGTGTCAGCTAGTCAAAGAGATGAGAAAAGAAACTAATATGTTCATACTGAGATAAATTAGCTTTTAGTTTTATATTTTTATATTTTCAACTTGTATTATTCTTGCTTTCTTCAGTGGAAATTCACCGTTGGGTACATTAGCAATTGTAGCCAACTCCTTATGTATGTCTTATCTTTATCATCTCAGCACCTTCATTATTTTTAGTTTCTAAATCCCTATTATTACCCTCCATAGCACCCACCTGATGATTTGTGGCGATTCTTTTGCTTTCTTAGTTTTCTTAGTGGGCTTTAATTATACACTGTGGTTGACGTCTTTTGTGGTGTCTTTTAAGTGCAGCACAATCTTTTGTGTGCTTGTTCTCACAAAAAAAAGAACATTCCCTTTTGTTACATATAAGCCTTACTTTCTTGAACATCTTCCAAATTTTTCTTTTATCTTTTAGCAACATCTATTTTCAGTGCCTATTTTTTTCTTCTTAGCCTTGAGTTTAAATATGTTTTTATAAATCTTGTGACCTTTGCTCCACTTTCTTCATACTCATATAAAACTTGTCGTTTTCCATCAGGTAGATTGGTGATGGATGTTGGTTCCTTGGCCTCTTTCACTGTCTTTTACATCCTGGCATCTAGCTCTAAAAGCCACTTTCTTATTTTCAACCTTTAGCTTCCCTTATCATGCATCATGACCATTCATACAAGGAGGCCTCTTGGAGGAATCATCATCTCTTCAGTTGTTGGTAACCTTGACTTCATAAGTGAGTCAGAGTACATTGTTGATTCCGCATAAGTGTGTTGCAGGAGGTTATATATCACAATAATATTTCCAGAGTTTCCATTTCTACTTCTAATACCCTTGCTCTGTATATATGTGTACAATGACATAGACACAATTGTGATGCATTATACACTGAGACTTTAGTTCTCCATAAAGGTTATTTTAAAAAGATCTGATAGATTATCTTAGGGTAAGAAAAAGTAAAAATTCTGGGTGATGTGTCAGATGAACAGATGAGCCCAGACTTTATCTTTGGAAAATTATTTAGATTATTTAATTTCATGTGTATGAGTGGTTTTGCATGCATGCATATATGTGTGCCATACATCTGTCCAATGCTTATGGAGGACAAAGGAGAACAATAGATCCCCTGGAACTATAGCTGTGGAACAGTATGCAAGTGCTAGAAACTAAACCTAGATTGTCTGCAAGAGTAGCAAATGCTCTCAACTGCTTAGCCTTATTTTCAGCCTGATCTTAGTTTTTTTCCTATGGTAGTATAATTGTGGCATCCAAGTAGTAGAATATGGTTTTAAAAGTCTAATATCAGTTTCATGACATCTTCTAGTTATTACATGTAATTTTACTCAAAACCTCACTGTAGCTTTTGCTAGCTCCCACAAAAGATGGTGCTTGTTGACATTCATCAGGAATGGAGGGGAGACCCATAAAGGTCTTTATCATCCCTGAAGAGGCACTTGTAGGTAATGGTAGCTAGGAGAGCATAGTAGTTTTACTCAGTGGTGTATCCACTGTATTGTTAAGTTGTCCATGCTTTGGTAAATAATCCATCCACATCCAAGCAATGCTCATATAAACAAACTTAATTAAACTCAATGGGACACACACAGAGACACAGAGGCATACACACACACACACATACACACACACACACACACACACACACACAAAGACAGAGAGAAACAAACTAAAGAAAATGATTAAAAATAGGAGAAAAACTAGAAATTTGGTGGGCAAGTGGCTCAGCAGACAAAAGAGGAATGAAAGAGGACACAAGATAGTGAAACTATTATATACATTTATGAAATTCTCAAGAGATACTAAATAAAATTTAAATATATCACTTTTAGAAAGTTATATATTATGTCATAGTTTCTGGACTGTAATCTGGGACCTTGAATCCTAATTTATGCTTACAAAAATTATCATAATAGTGAAATTCAAGGGGAAGTATGATTTTCCCCAAAGATTTGCCTTGTAATGCATTGAATGTGTCTTATCTGTTTGTGTCTTGTTCATATTACTTTAGTTCTATTCTCAAAAACCTGGTAATGTTTATACCATCCTTTTTCATGCATTATATGAGATCCAAACAATCAGAGCAGTGTTTGAGAAAATGATTAGAACACATGAAATAAGAACACTATGTTTGGTAAAGCCACTGAAGTATCTAATCATAGGTATCTATCTAGCATCAGATCTTTCAGTAGTACAAGTGGGGGAAGAACTTGGTGTAGGGAAGATCACCATCATGCCACATTCTCCTATATAAGAAAACTTAAGAGATCTCTGGTCTTACTTTAAATATAAAAAATGAAGCAGCTGAATTTGCTGAGGGACAACAAACCAGGATTCCTAAGCTAGTGTTTGGATTCTAGGTGTTTGTTAAGTAGAAACTAACTTCACTCAGATTAATATTAGAGATTCAGTGACTTCGGTAGTCATTTGCAAATGTGATGTTTCTAATATAGCAATTTAGGTGAGAATTTCTGAGAGTTCATAGAAAATTGCATTGGCATGGAGGTAGGAGAACAGGTGATGCTTGAGAATAACTTAGTTGATAGAGCATGTGGGTGTGAGTTTGATGCGTGAACTGTTTTCAAGTAAAGATGCCTGAGAGCTGTATTGAAGGTCATTGCACACATTTAACATCGCTGCATGATGTCAGGTGGAAATGGGGACAACTATCTGTGGTTTGATCTAGTGACATTTTCACTGTAGGTGTATGAGGGATAGAGGAGGATCAACATTAACAAAACACCTACTCTAAAGTGTGTACTATGTTGGATTTCTTAGACATTCCATTTCACTTTACTCACCTTAAAATATCATAACATTGAATCATTCCATTTTTTAAAGATTCAGCTCAGTTAAAACATTTTTTATATATTCTCATTACTCATAGGATATTGTAATGATTGTTGTTGTGGAGTTGATATTTGAATGCAGATTTGTCCCCATAATTTCTAAAATTTTAGTTAAGAGATTCTGAAGGGCAAAGACCTTGATGGCAAAAGATCCTTAATCCAGAGCATGAAGTTTAGTGAGCTACTTTTGCTGGCTTTAAGCTGTGTGGCCAGAAGTGAGATCCTTAAATATTCTTTGATTCATTTTGTATTTATTAAATGAAAGATGAAATGGTAGTATGTACCTAATAAGGCCAGTTTTGAAAATTTTAATGATGTATGTGCTATTTTTATATCAAGTCTGTATATATAAAAATATATAAAGGAATATAGACATACATTTATATCTGTTCCTCAAAACAGCTTTGGTATACGTTAAATATAACCATTAATATGGATTATTATTTTTACAGGATCCATAGTCACCTGGAAGATATCTCTCTTTGCATATCTGTGAGGAGTTGTTTAGACTGGGTTAGCTCTGAGTTAGACCTGAGAAAGATTATCCTTATCAGCTTAATAGAAAGTATCAATCCCTGGGTTTGAATTTTGGGAGAAAGCTAGCTAACAGGAGATCATCTCTTGCTTCCTGCCTGTGGTTACAATGTTATCCACTGCCTCAAACTCTTATCACCATAACTTTCTTGTAATTACAGACTGCTCATTCCCACTGTGAGCCAAAATCAACCCTTTGAGTTGCTTCTGTAAGGACATTTTATCACAGAAATGCGAGAAGTGACTGAGTTTGTAATCCTATGTAATTATCTAATATCATTGTTTATCATTATTGTTATTATTGTTCCATACTATAGACATTTCCACCCTACAGTTGAAGATATAGATAGATATAGAGGCCAGAAAGAAGAACCAGAGATAAACAATTATGTAGGTTATGATTAGAGTTATTGAAATAAAATGACATTATTTTGTTTTTATTTTTTACATATTCAAAATTGTTTTCAATATATAAAAATTCTTTCTGGAAGAAGAATTTCTTTTGTAAGATGAATCTTTTATTTATAATATAATAATAATCCCTCTAAAATATATACTTCTGAAACATTCCTCTGAGTTTTTCTTTTAATATGTTAAGATCTCCTTTCTTGTCTCTGATAAATTAAGTTTATCTGGGTTTTCTAGAAATGCTTTTGGGACTGAAGTAGGGGAAGTTAAAAAACATTTTTTCATATGTAAGTGTAAATCACAAAGCAATACTTGCAGAAAAATATAATAACAGATCCAAGCAAATCCTGATGGATTCAGGCTCTTATTCTTGTGCAATATTTCAGAAGAAAATTATGATAAGGAGTACAAAAGAGAAATATATATAAATCTGGAAGCTTTCAGAATCTTCTTGTATGGGATTTAGAGTGAGTAACTTTAATTATCCTGGAAATTCTAAACTGCCCATACTATTATGGTGGCAATTCTAGAGAGACCTTATGTGTATGCTTATCCCTGTTCATTTATCAAGAATCTCATTAATATATTTTGAGTTCCAGGAAATTTATTAAGGACTCAGCTGTAATGTTGACTATGGACTAGTTTTATGAACTAGTTTTCTACAAGTAGCCTACAGTTTTAAGGAAAATGTAGATATTTTAAAAATATGACAGAAATAAAGTAGTCAACCATCACTGTTGGCATACCCTTTTAGAAATAACACTTTGCAGATTCTGTGAAGCTGTGTTAGTTTGATGGAATAGAGGAATAAGTGAAATACTCACATAAAACTGGGACCCAACATAAGTCAAGTCATGAAGGAGAGGTGAAACCTGTGTGTTGGTTAGTTTTCTTGTTATAACCAAATCACTAATAATAAACAGCGTAAGTTAATGGGAGAAAGATTCATTTTTACTTACTGTGTCAACAGTAAGGCAGGGTAGCTAATTCTGAGGGAGTTAGTCAGACAGGATCTGCCATTAGGTTGTGGAAGGAGGGTTTCCAGTTTGAACTAAAACTGTTCTTTCCTACCTGAAAGCAACTACTACACTCTACCTGCTGTGAGTTCAAGGTCAGTCTTTGTCTACAGACTCCAAAGCTACACAGAGAAGCTAGGTCACTAAATCAAACAGGCCAACAACAAATAAAAAAGAAAAACATAAACCTTTCCCAGTTAGCATTCAAATGCACCAACAGAAACAGAAAGCAATAAAGAGATTGTATTTCTCTTTTATCTCATATTTTAATTTATGATGACATATGTAGGATAAAGTATAAGAAAACTGTTTAAATGGGGGCAGCCACAATATGTATTAACTAGCAAGTATGTATAAGAGTAAAGGCAGTAATTATGCATTTAATTCTATGACTTGGTAACCACCTTTACTATAAAAAGGTATCTTATATAAGGAAGATAACATTACTTATAGGGACCAGAGTTTTCTTTAGGAAAATGTATCTATATTCGAATAACTGAGTAATGATTTTTTACAGGTGAATTTTCTATGAAACAAGCAAACAAACAAGCACTGATCAGTTGATTTTTTTAAACAATTTTTCAGGAAAAAAAAATTAAGATTAAGAACTGCAGAGGCATTATTTTTTTACAGTCATGAGCTTGCAAACTGACCTGTTGATATGCTTAACTCAGAAGACTGTTCTGAAGCCACCTCCTTGATGTAGAAAGAGTTTCTAATCCGGACTAACCTAAGATCTAGACCCGCCCAAAGCTGCTTAGCTCTTCCTAGCCTTGAGATCTGGATCTACAGGGCTAAAGTCCCAAAGAAACACACAGAAACTTTTATTAATTACATGCTGCTTGGACTATGGCTCAGGCATATTGCTATCTAGCTCTTGCATCTTAACTCAACCCATTATTCTTATCTTGTTTAGCCACGTGGCTTGGTACCTTTTCTAAAAGCAGCATTCTGGAATTTTCCTCTCTGTGTTTGCTGGTGTCTTTGCTCTGTTCTTCCACTTCTCAGAATTTTCTAAGTCTACCACCCATACTTGCTGTCTGCCTTCTGGTCAATCCGCATATTAGTCAACCTGTAGGAGGGACAAATACCTACAATGTACAAGACTATAATCCCAGAGCAGCCTGGTTTTGTGTCGTCTTGTTTGCTCTAAGAAAAATAACAAGTTTGCTTTGCCCTGCTTCTCTAAATCTACAAACAAACCTGTCAGTCTGAGCTGCACAAGGAAACAGCTGCATTGCTGAGGTTGGGTGCCTATGTCTATGGCCAGAACATTCGGTGGGTAGGGAACATTATTTGAATATATTTACTTGGCTTTCCTTTTTGAAAACTAATAGATATAAGTAGTGAAGGAGGGAAGTTAGAAACTGATATATGAAGGAAAAAAGTCTCTGTTTTCTATTGACCTGAATGTATACATTTTTAGTATTTTATTCTTATAGAGGACCAAGTACCCATATTCTAATAAGAAAATAGATTGTGTACAAAAACTGAACTTCTCTGGAAATGAGTTTGGTGATAGTTGGTGGGTTTCACTTGACTATGCATTTCCATTCCGGAATGAATTCAATTCTTAGTCTTAACATTAACAGAAGCAAACTTATTTGTTTATAGTAGTATTTGCTTGTCATATGTTAGAATTGATTGAAGTAGTCAAATTATTAAACAAACAGAAACAGGCCTATAATAAAAAAAAAACAAACAATGAAACAGAGATGTTCTCAGCTATAGTTTTTAGCAAACTGGTTTCTGAAAGCACAAATCCTTGCCTGTGGAATTCTTTTGTATGTTACTGAAAAAAGGATTGTTGCTAATACAGATACAAAAGGGAAACAGTTTTTTTGTAAATGCCATCTATTTTGTGGACCTGAACTGTGTAAGAATTCAGACTTGATTCATTCAATTAGTGCTCCCAGCAGTGTTCTTGCCAGAATATTGTTTTTTTTGTTGTTTTTTTTTTTGTTTTTTTTTTTTTTGCTGTTCAGGAAAGCTGAAATAAAATTGGGTTGTGTGCAAGAAAGACCTCAAAGAAAGAGAAGGCAGGTGATTGGCTTTGAAGCACACAGACAGTTCCTTCTATACTTTGTGTTGTTTGAATGAATGGTAATATTTTTTTTTAACTATAGAAAGCAGTCGTAAAATTGAGTTTAGATCTAAAGTGTAAGTCTAAAAATTATATTTTGTAGATATCCCAAAATAACAGTCTAGTTCTCTGGGAAAATTATATATTCTATCACATATACTATCAAAAAAATTACATGCTGAAGCACGAGAATATGGGAAATACATTTTTCATCTCTGTTATACCCTCTTTTCTCATTATAAATTCCTGATTTTTGTGTTTTTAGAACTGAGAGTTAAATTTAGGGCTTCAACTTATGCAGGACAGGTATGTTAACACTGAACTCTGTACCCAGCTGGTCATCTTATTTATTTATTTATTTATTTATTTATTTATTTATTTATTTATTTATTTATTTATTTATTTCAACTTTACACAAGCCCAGAAATATTATTTAGAAAGAGGGAATCTCATTTGTGGAATTACCTCCCTCAGACTGGCCAGTAGGTAAGTCTAATAGGGGTATTTTTTAATTAATGGTTAATGTGAGTGTTCTCAGCTCCCTTGAGGAGGAGGTTGTAGATGGTACCTGAAAGCAGGTTGTACAACCAAGTAAATAACATTCTTTATGCTCTATTCTACAGTTCCTGCTTTCAGCTTCCTGCCTTGAATCTTTCCCTATCTTCGCTTCATCGTAAACTACAGCCATAAACTGAAATAAACTCTTCCTTCTCGATGTGTTTCCCAAAAACAGAAGCTTAACAGGTATATCAGTTAAGTAGCAGGCTTGAAGGATATTTTATTCATGTTAATGATTTTACCACATTCTAAATAACTTACTGTGTAAGTAGTACCTCCTTAAAAATATCTGGTTTGCAAAGAAGTGACAGATCTGATGGACAAAAACTTTAAATCACTGAAGAAAGAAATTGAAGAGGATATCAGAAAATGGAAAAATTTCCCATGTTCCTGGATAGGTAGGATCAACATAGTAAAAATGGCAATCTTATCAAAAGCTAGTTACAGATTCAATACAATACCTATCAAAATCCCAACACAATTTTTTACAGACCTTGAAAGAACAATACTCAATTTCATTTGGAATAACAGGAAAGCCAGGATTGCCAAAACAATTTTGCTCAACAAAAGAACCTCAGGAGGCATCACCATCCCAGACTTCAAGTTATACTATAGAGCTGGTACTATAAGAACAGCCTGGTACTGACATAAAAACAGACTTGTAGATCAGTGGAATCAAACTGAAGACCCAGACATTAACCCACACACCTATGAACACCTGATCTTTGACAAAGAGGCCCAAATTATTCAATGGAAAAAAAGATAGTATTTTCAACAAATTGTGTTGGGATAAGTGGATGACAGTATGTAGAAAAATGCAAATAGATCTAAGCCTATCATCCTACACAAAAGTCAAATCCAAGTAGATCAAAGACCTCAGCATAAACCCAGCTACACTGAACTTGATAGAAAAGAGAGTGGGAAATAGCCTCCAATGCATTGGTACAGGTGACCCCTTCCTAAATACAACTCCAGTAGTACACACACTAAGAACAGCAATCAATAAGTAGAACCTCCTGAAACTGAGCTTCGGTAAAGCCAAAGACACAGTCAATAACACAAAATAACAGACAACAGAATGGGACAAGATTTTCACCAACCCTATAAGTGACAGAGGATTGATCTCTAAAATATATTCAGAACTCAAGAAATTACAGCCGAAAACCTTATGTGTAGCAATCTTATTTGCATTATCACCCTTGATAAGTCATGCTTATGATTTTTATCTTCTTTATAGTTATTGTTAACTTATTAGCATTTTAAATTCATTTTACTGTTTTTCTTGATAAATACAAAATAAATAAAGAAGAAGGAAAAAAATAAAAAAAATAAAAAAACCAAAAAAAAAAAACCCAAACAAAAAATGGGGCTCAAATCTAAAAAGGGAATTCTCAGCAGAAGAATTAAAAATGGTTGAAAGACACTAGAAAAAAATGCTCAACTTCTTTAGCCATCAGAGAAATGCAAATCAAAACAACTTTGAGATACCACCTCATACCTGCCAGATTGACTAAGACACGGATGACAGCCTATGTTGGAGAGGATGCGGAGCAAGGGGTATACTCCTCCATTGTTGGTGGGGGTGTAAGCTTGTTCAGCCACTGTGGAGTACAGTTTGGTGGTTTCCCAGTCACTGGGAATCACTCTCCCCAAGGATCCAGCAATACCACTTCTGACCATCTACCCTAACGATGCACATTCACACTCTAAAGGCATTAGCTCAACTATGTTCATAGCAGCATTATTTGTATTAGCAAGAAACTGGAAACAGCCTAGATGCCCCTCAACTGAAGAATGGATTAACAAACTGTGGTATATCTACACAATAAGTACTACTCAGCAGTAAGAAAAAAAAATGATATTCTAAAATTTGCAGGCAAATGGATGGATTTGAAGAATATTCTCATGACTGAGGTCTCACAAACTCAGAAAGATAAGCAGAAAATGTACTCATTCATTAGTTGAGTTTAAGGAAAAGCATTCTTACTTCATTGAAAGATGATGGGTGAATAAAGTGATTTAAAACAGCACCGCCACCACACACACACACACACACACACACACACACACAAACAGGGGAAAAAAACTGTTTGTTAATCTTTTAGTAATCTGTATCTTGTATAGTATTAGTAATTCAGTAATCTTGTATAGTATTAAAAATTATTAAATTTTACTTAATTATGATGCACAAATCATAGTCTTGCAACTATATAATTTAAGCTCATTAATATATCTAATACTTTATATTTAATAATACTTGTTCAGTAAGAACACTTTAAATCTACTGTCTTACCAACCTTAATATAGCTAAAAGCTGCAATTTATATCTCTTAAAGATATTCCTCCTCTCTCACTAAGCTTTTATACACCTTGGGTATCATCTCTATTGATTGGTGTACTTTTATGAATATTGTGTATATTCATGAAATTTTATCCTAAGTGAGCACATTTAAAACTTCAAGATGTAGCTGCTTTAGTCTTATATTAAATTTAAACTTATCACCAAATAAATGTTTTAAAAATTATTTTCAAAATAAAAATAATATCTATTAGAAAGTTATTTACTTTATATTTATTAATGTTATTCAGACAAATAACTGTTAGACAAATTTCTTCCTCTGATTTATAGAAATACATATTATAAAATGTGAGATTTATCTACAGTCTTGAACGGTAATTTGAACACATGACTCTAAGTAGAGTTCATTTGTGCTACACTATTAGAGAGGATGGATTTAATCACACTGAAGTGATTGCTTTTGCAGACTATTACAGAGGAAAACACATTCTGAAGAATCTACCACTTTGTAGTGAGAAAACACTTCCTGAGTCATTACTGTTTATATTTTTCTCTAGTGAGTGGTAGAAATTCATACTTTTAATGGAGCAGTTTATACAAGGTGTTTGCTCAGAAAATCATAAGTAAGATATATCACTTTGCATCATAAGTTTGACATAAAAATAGGAAAACAGTATAGAATTTTGAAGGCTTTTTTAATGTTTGGTGATAATACCAAGATATAGTATTAATAATATAGTTTCTAAAGCATATAGACTGGAACTTATTGTTTTTTGGAATATATATATTCTGAAGAGTTACAAAAATTTGCATAAGTTGGAGTGTAACATTAAATTAAAACAAGATTTAGTAAAAAGCCCTTTAGAAATCATGGGTAAGCCATGAAGTAATTTTAATTTTCTTTCTCTATAATCATCTATCAGTGTGTATCTCTGGGGATGCAGGTATGCAGTGACAGATTGATTAAAATCCTGTGACATTTTCCTATCACTTTCTCAGTAAAAGTGCCATAACCATCTGTAGTGGAATCCATTGTACATTGAGAAAATAATGGTTTAAATTGTAGACCCCTAATTAACAAGCTCAGTGTGTATTATTTTGACTTATTATTTTTCAGCATTCCACAGAGTATCAAGCTAACTCAATTTAGCAAAACCAGAGCCAGCATAGCACTCAAAGTGACCCAAAATTTGTAAACTGAAGGGTGATTTTAACTCCCTAAGATTAATGACCTAATTTGGTACAATAACTTAGACAGAAGTTTTATGTCTTGATTAGTTCTGTATTTTTCCAGGGTTAACCTAGTGCTCACAGGATGGACTCAAGTTCATACCAATAACTATTCTGACTTACTAACTTTGAATTTTACAAGTTGGTTATCATTATTTTAGTCTCAAGAGTATTTTCTTTGTTTCACAACAATAATTGAAGTAGCATTTGCTGTCATTTGATTTTTTTGCTTTTAGTTATTTGAATATTTCATAATAATTTATTAGGCTTAAAAACTACTAATCTCTGTGATTTATTTATTTATCAATATTTTTATTCTAGATAAAAATTTTACCTATGTATATGTGGGTCACTATAGAGGTGTGTGCTACTACCTGTGTCCTATGGCCTGTGGATATCAAGGTTCTCTCCTTCTAGGATGCATATCCTAGAGATCAAACTCAGGTTAACAGGCATGGCAGTAGTGTCTTTACCAACAAAAACATCTTATTGGCTTTAGCTGTAAAATTCAAATTATTCTTTTATGTACTGAGTTTTGTCTCTTTCAGTGTGAGCAGTAGGATAATATCATATGTAACATGTTTTCTCAGGGAAGGATTTCAAGATGGTTAATATAAGAACATCATAGTTCCATGTATCAACACACGCACACACACACACACCCACACACACAGTTGTTTTGAGACTGAGTCATATTCTGTACCCCAGGATTGTCTCAAGTTTATGGCAATCATTCTGGTTCAGCCTCCCAAGAGCTGAGATTACAGGTATGAGCTTATATACTATATATCATTCATTTCTTATATCCTTAGTTCCTAATGTAACATCTATCAATGTACATAAAAATAGAATAAACTTCTTTAATGAAATGGGCTATTATATAAAAGACATTAGTTGCATTTAGTTTAGACACCAATGCTTTACTTTTTGTCATAACAGAAAGTATTCAAATATATTATTTTTTAAATATTATTATTATTTATGGTTATTTTGTGTGCATAATTTATTCACTAGAGTATGGTTGTGGCAGCTGATGGATAAATTTGTAGAGTCTCTCCTTATACCTTTTTATAGATTCTGGGGGTTGAATTCAGGTCTCCAGGTTTCCAAGGCAAATACCTTCACCTTGGATGTTATATCACTGTCTCATAGAATAAATTACTCTTATGGCACATTTTATTTTGATACCACTCAATAATGTCATTCCCTACCAACAGTTCAGTGCAGACAATATCTAGTCCTTCCATGAGCCTCTGGACATCCTTGATTCTTCAGTAGAGATAAAGTCTGAATTAGAGCCAGGCTAACCTACAACTGCATTTACTGTGAATGAGAATTAGGCAATTGTTAACACTTCACTGATTCAATCCTAAGTTTTCCTTTCTGCTCCAAATTTGCACAATATTATACCTTTCATGGACACATATCTACAGCTAATTATTACTATTCAAGCACTTTAGATTAGTTCAGAAAAGATGAATTCAAGAACTGTAAGAAGCGAACTCAAACTGTAAAGTGTTTTCTCAATTTGTCATTGAAGTTTTAGGCTATATACGCATCATGAACTTGATTTATGTAGTTATCAGAGATGTTCCAGTTCAATCCAAGATCTTCTTAGCCCCCTCCTCCCAATAATTATCACCTCTTGAGTTTATGGATTTGAATGATTTTTGCCCTCAAAATGGCCTGTTTCTGACTAACACAAGGCTATGGTAGGACATGCTGTGGAACAGATGTTACTCCCACCATTGGACTTTAGAAGACTTTAGCCTTTACTGGCTGGTTTTGATGAAACAAGCCACATATGGAAAGGAAGTAAGAGTGACCCCTTTCTATTAGGTAAAACAAATGTTTGGCTCTAAAGCTCAACAATATTCTGGGAATGGAAGCTTGCCAAGTTGAATATGGACTTCATAACCTTGGTCACTATGAAATATATGTATTTATTATTTTAGTTCTTGTCATAATGCTTAATATCAAAATAGAAAAGTAATTATTTTAATTATTATTTCTTTTTTAAATTTATTTTTATTATGTATTTATTTATTATTTGGTGATTTTTACATCATATACTTCATCTAACTCAGTTATCAGAACTCTCAGATTCATGCCCACATTTATGACCTCCCCATTTACAAAAATGCCCATTCATGCTGCTCATTTACTTACTGGAGTCTAATTAAACATCCTGTGACCAGACCCTTAAAGAAAATGTCTTTCCTAACCCACACCACTACCAGAGGCCATCAATGCAGAAGCGAGGTTACATTGCTGAAGATGTTTATCAGCTGTAGAAGTTCCCTGGTAGAATTTTGTGGATTACTTATGTATAAATCATATCATCTAAAAATAGAGAAAGTTTGACTTCTTCTTTTAAAATTTGTATTCCTTTAATCTCCTTTTGTTCTCTTATTGCTTTAGCTAAAACTTCAAGAAGTATGTTGAATAAATAAGGGGAAAAGGGATTGCCTTCTCTAGTTCCTGATTTTAGTGGAGTTGCTTTGAGTTTTTCTGTTTAGTTCGATGTTGGCTGTCAGCTTTTTGTAATTTGCCTTTATTATGGTTAGTTAATTTCCCTGTATTCCTGATCTCTCCAGTACTTTTATCATAAAGGAGTGTTGGATTTTGTCAAAGCCTTTTTCAGCATCTAATGACATGATCATGTGTTTTTTTCTTCAATTTGTTTTTATGATGAATAACATTTATAGTTTTCCATAAGTTGAACCATTCTTGCATTGCTTGGATAAAGCCTACTTGATCGTGGTGAATACCTTTTTTAAAAAATATGTTGTTAGATTTGGTTTGCCAGAATTTTGTTGAGAATTTTTGCATCAATGTTCATGAGGTAAATTGGTTTGTAATTCTCTTTCTTTGTTGCTTTTTTGAGTGGCTTGGGTATCAGGGTTATCAGGCCTCATGAAAAGTGTTTGGCAATATTTCTTCAATTTCTAATGTATGGAACAGTTTGAGGCGTATTGGTATTAGCTCTTCTTTGAATGTCTGGTAGATCTCTGCACTGATACCATCTGAGCCTGGTCTTTTTTATTTGAGAATCTTTTAATAACAGCTTCAATTTCCTTTGGTGTTATAGGACTGTTTAGGTCTTTAATCTAAACTTAGTTTAATTTTGGTAAGTGGTACTTGTCCAGAAAGCTGTGCATTTCTTCTAGGTTTTCCATTTTTGTGGAATATAGATTTTTCAAATTCTGATAATTCTCTGGATTTTTTTGGAAGCTATTGTTATGTCTCTCTTTTCATTTTTGATTTTGTTAATTTGGATACTCTTTGCTTTTTAGTTAATTTGGAAAAGGGTTTATCTCTTTTACTGAATTTCTCAAAGAACCAACTCTTTGATTCATTTATTTTTTTTATTGTTCTTTTTGTTTCAATTGTGTTCATTTCAGCTCTAAGTTTGATTATTTCCTTCCATCTACTCCTTCTAGATGAGTTTGCTTCTAATTGTTCTAGGGCTTTCAGCTGTGCTGATAGTTCTCTTGTGTGATATTTCTTTAGTGTTTTTATGAAGGCATCAAGTGCCATAAATTTTCCTCTTAAGACTGTTTCATTGTGTCCCACAAGTTTGCTTATGTCGTGGATTCATTTTTGTTAAATTTTAGGAAGTCTTTGATTTCTTTTTTAATTTCTTCCTTGACTCAAAGGTTGTTCAGCTGAGTGATGTTTAGTTTCCATGAGTTGATATACTTTCTATGATTCTAGATGTTGTTAAACTCTAACTTTAGACCATGGTGATCTGAAATGGTACAAGAAGTTATACTCATTTTTTTGACCTGTTGATATTTGCTTTATGACATAGTATGTGGTCAATTGTAGAGAAAGTTCCATGGGGTGCTAAGAAATATGTATATTTCTTTTTGTTTGGAATATACCCTAAGTCCTTTTGGATCATAACTTCTGCTAGATCCCTTATTACTCTGTTGAATTTCTGTCTGGTTGACCTATCCAAGGGTGAAAGTGGGGTATTGAGTTCTCCCACTATTAGTATGTCAGGTTTGATATGAGGTTTATGCTTTAGTAGTGTTTCTTTTACATATGTAAATGTCCTTGTGTTAGGGGCATAGATATTCAGGATTAAAATTTCATCTTGGTGAATTTTCCTGAGATGAATAAGTATTGACTTTCCTGGTCTCTCTTTTTTGATTTTAGTTTAAAGTCTATTTTGTTAGATATTAGAAAGACTACACCAGCTTGTTTCTTAGGGCTATTTGATTGGAAAGTCTTTTCCCAACCCTTTACTCTGAGCCTGTGTCTGTCTTTAATGTTGAGGGGAGTTTCATGTTTACAGCAGAATGGCGGTTAATGTTGTTTTATACATTGTGCTGAGGTGTGTCTTTTCATAGGTGGGTTGAGTCCATTGACATTAAGGCATATTAATAACCAATGATCAATATTTACCATCATTTTTTGTAGTAGCTTGTATTTTCTTTTTTTGGAGGGGCAGGCTGGTTACATGGGTGTTTCTGGTTTCCTTAAGTTGGAATTTTCCCTCTAGGGCTTTTTGTAGGGAGATATTTGTGGTTAGGTATTGTTTAAATCTAGTTATGTTGTGAAATATCTTGTGTATTCCATCCTTGTTGATTGATAGTTTTGCTGGGTATAGTCATCTATGTTGGCATGCATGTACATTTAGTGTCTGTATAATATCTGACCAGGACCTTCTTGCTTTCATTGTTTCCATTGAATATTTGGGTGTTATTCTGATGGTTTGCCTTTATAGGTGATTTGACCTTTTTCCTTTGCAGTTCTTAGTATTTTTTCTTTGCTCTGTAGGTTTAGTGCCTTGAATATTATATGACAAACATATTTTTTTCGTCTCTAGTCTATTTGGTGTTCTATAGGCTTCTTGTATCTTTATAGGCATTTCCTTCTGTAGGTTGGGAAGGTTTTCTTTATGACTTTGTTGAATATATTTTCTGTTCCTTTGAACTGGTATTCTTCCCCTTTTGCAATTCCAATTAATCTCTGGTATAGCCTTTTATGGTGTCCCAAATTTTTTGGACATTTTGTGTAATGACTTCTTTGGTTTTAGTGTTTTCTTTAACTGATGTATCTATTACCACTATTCAGTCTTCCACCCCAGAGATTATCCATCTCTTAGATTCTGTTGATTTGAAGAGCCTGGTGTTGCATCTTTCTTGCTGGTCGAGGTAGTCTTTCAGAGGTTTATTCAGGAACCTTGAACAATCTTCTTCTCACGACTCCAGGGAAACCCGCCCGCAGCCTAAATAGCCTGTGGGAAGCCAACCCCAGTGCACCATGTGGGCACTACTGATAGGCCCAGGTACATGGAAGCAAGCCAGATTCTTAGCCTTAGCCAAATGTGGAGTTGTTTATCACTGAGAGCACTCACCATCTCCTGATGGTGGAAGGAGGAAGCCAGCACCATCTTTAAGGCACAGCTGCACACAGCTCTCTACAATGTTTGAATCTGTGTTTCCAGATCTTTTTTTTTTTCAGATTTTCTGTTTCTAGTTTTGTCTTGGTTTGTGCCGTCTTTATTGTTTCTATTTCAATTTGTAATTTTTCGTACATTTCTTTTATCTGTTTTTTTCTTTTTCTTTTTCTTGGTTTCTTTTATTTTCTTTCAGGGCTTTGTTCATCTCTTCTAATTTTCTGTTTGTATTTTCTTCTATTTATTTAAAGGAGTTTTTTACATCCTCTTTTAAGGCTTCTATTAGTTTCATAAAGTTGTTTTTAAGGTCATTTCCTTCTGTTCCTTCTTCATTGTTATGTTTAGGTCTTTAAGCTATAGAACCACTTGCTTCTTTTGGTAGTGTCTTATTGACCTTTGTATTATTGTTTGTATGCTTGCACTGGCATCTGCCCATTGTTTACCCAATTCACTCTTGGTTAGTTCTTAATCAGCTCTTAGTGAGTTGTTGGTCTGAGGGCTCTTAATCAGCTATGTGTTCAGAGGGTTGGCTGCTCTCGTGAGGTCACAGTGCTATGATGCCAGTCATCACCTCTTGACCTCTCACCTCTCAACGGTGCACCCAGGGACTTGTCTGTTCCTCCTCTGCTATTATGCCAGCCATGTTCTGAGTGGGCGGTATTTCATGCCAAAGGGGAGTGGCCATCTCAGGGCCAGGGTTCAGGTGGAGGAAGTCACCTTCTGTCCTCTGACCTATCAGTTGTGCTTTTAGGAACTCCTCTGTATCTCTGCCTGCTATTATGCTAGCCGTGGTCTAGGTAGACTCTATTCCCTGTCGAAGCTGAGACTCTTACCTCTCAGCAATGCATCCAGGACCAAGAGACTCAGCTGTTCCCTTCCTGCTATTATGCCAATCGTGTTCTGGGTAGATTGTGTTCTGCACTGAAATGGAGTGGCCGTTACAGGGTCTGGGTTCAGGTTGCAGAAGTCACTATCTCTTTTTTAAATACTCTTTTAACCCATTAATATTTATATGTTTGAAGCAATGTACCTGCGTCTCAGGGATATAAAAATAGACACATTGATATGGATACTGTCATCTTGAAGGTGTGTGGAAGATAGGCTGTCAATTAAGAAACAGTAACAAAGCATGGGAATAGTACCAGTAGGACTTGTAGAATCCTACAGCTCTGCTAGTAAACTCTGACTAGTGATGTTGTTTGATGTTGGAGTAATTCTACAATAAAATGAAATCTTTTATTTAAAATGGAAAGAATGAGAAATTTACAAGAGGACAAAGTAATGTTAGAGGAAGGAGGAGGCTAAAGCAGATAGGAAGAAAAGTTGTGCAGAAAGGTTGAGAAAGAGGTTTTTAATTATTGGAATCCAAAGATAAACCTTATTAGATAGATTTGGATAAGGTATAGAGGTTAGGTGAGTCATTTCAGAGCTAGAATTTGGGAGAATAAATGGATTAACAACTGACCTCTTTTAATAGATAAAGAATGGGGAAATAAGTTCAATTTTGTCTTAGGTTTTTATTGCTGTGAAGAGACACCATGATCATAGCAACTTTCATAAAAAAGCATTTAATTGGGGTGTCTTGATTATATTTCCAGAGGCTCAGTCCATTATCATCAGGAAGGGGAGCATGATGGCCTGGGGCAGACATAGTGCTGGAGTTAGTGCTATATCTTGTAGGAAACAGGAAGTTGACTGACAGTCACAATGAAAGACATTTTAACAAAAGATACCTCAAAGACCACCCATACAGTGACACACTTCATTCTACAAGGCTGCACCTTCTAATAGTGCCACTCTGTTTGGTGGGCATTGTTTTTTTCAAACAACCACAATTTTGGAAAGACCATGGCTTGACACTGTAAACGTGAACTGTATATTAGGGTTAAGATGGGGAAATTGAGTAATGAGCATCAAATGGTAGTAAGAAATGAGCCTGACAAAAATGAGTGAGAATCAGAACCATAGAGGTCTAGCTGAGATCTAAGAATCTAAGCACACTTAACCATTGGAGGGAATTTGCAGGAGTCCATGGCAAGATATTACCTCCAGGATATTGTTTCCTCTGTGGTCCATAGGATCTGAAAAGACATGATAATAAAATAAAGTGAGTATTTTTCTCTTTGGTTCATTCTGTTTTGTCTGTTACATTACTTTTATCACTCTCAGTTTTTACACTTTCTTCCATAATTAAAAAATATTTAATGAGATGTTGGAGAGTTGGCTCAGTGTCTAAGAGCACATATTGTTCTTTTAGAGGATCCTGGTTCAATTACTAGCTCCCACATTCAGGAAATTACAATGCTTGTAACTCCAGTTCTAGACAAACCAACCTTATTTTCTAGCATCCTATGTGGTGCATATAAATATGATTAGGCATGCACATACACATAAAATATATGCATACATAAGTAAGTCTTTAAATGGTGTTTAATGAGTGCATCCTAACTAAAAATTTGTTTCATGTGTACAAGTGTTGACAGTTTTGTTTATGTATACAATCTAAATAGATGAGTTCTATTCTAAAACAGTGTAGGCTAATCAGAGCATCATAATAAATAGTAATTTTAGTATCGTATTATCAATAAATTTAGTATAGTCAAGGGTAAAGTATTTATACAAATTCTTTTGCAAGTTGAGATAGGTGAGTCAGATTTCTGTTTCTATTAGAGATGATGTATTGTTAGACTAGAAGTGATTTCAGCAATGGCTTCCTTTGAGCTGGAACAACTTTGATATTTTTTGGATAATTTGCCATCATATATACTGTTATTGATCCTCACCAATTTCTTTGGCCTTTGGAGCCTGGGTTGGAGTCATGGAATAGGATGTGCAATTCATTTCTTGCACCTGCTTTCCCTCCCACTGGGAAACCTAATAGAAGTTCATTCTTTATACAGGCTTGTTTCACACACATGCAATGACTTCCCGAGGCTTTTGGGATGTTCTGCTGGAAATGAATTCAGGCATTGTGATGAGGAAGAGAGGCCCACACAAAGAATATTGATTTCTCTTACACTTTCTATATTTATTTTGTCTTTCATGTCTTCACCCACTTCATCTAATCCTATATCACAAGGCAGAGCACTAGAAGGACATTATAGAGAAGACTTTGAACTGAGCATATGTGTGAGAGAAACTTTAGTTTTCTGTCAGGTCATATAAAAACATGTGAGTTATTTTACTTAGTTTCTTTGGCCCTAGATTTTCTCTTTTGTAGTAATGATAAGTTATGTGTCCCAATATTTTTTGAATATTTAATATGAATATGTGTGTGTATTTGTTATCTATATTCTTTAGAACCCTGTATATGTTCAAAATTGTTTATATTAAAAAGGAAGATTAAAAATAAAATGTATTAAAAATTATGTTTGCACTAATACCTTTGGAATGTGAATGTGCCTTTTTAGGGTATACACCTAGAAGTGGTATTGCTGGGTCCTTGGGGAGATTGATTCTCAATTTTCTGAGAAACTGCCATATTGCATTCCAAAGTGGCTGAACAAGCTTACATTCCCACCAACAATGGAGGAGTGTTCTGCTGATCCGCATCCTCTCCAACTTAGGCTGTCATCTGTGCCTTTTATCTTAGCCAATCTAACAGGTGTTAGGTGGTATCTCAAAGTTGTTTTGATTTGCATTCCTCTGATGGCTAAAGATGAAGAGCACTTTTTCAGGTGCCTTTGAGCCATTCGTAGTTCCTCTGCTGAGAATTCCCTTTTTAGATCGGTGCCCCATTTCTTGATTGGATTATTCAAGGTTTTGGGCTCTAGATTCTTGAGCTCTTTATTTATCTTAGAGATCAGTCCTCTATCACTTGTAGGGTTGGTGAAAATCTTTTCCCATTCTGTAGGCTGGCGTTTTGTCCTATTGACAGTGTCCTTGGCTTTGCAGAAGCTTCTTAGCTTCAGGAGATCCCACTTATTGATTGTTGGTCTTAGTGCCTGTGCCACTGGTGTTATATTTAGAAAGTGGTGGCCTGTGCCAATTTGTAGAAGTGTATTTCCCACTTTCTTTTCTATCACGTTCAAAGTGGTTGGGGTTAAGTTGAGGTCTTTGATCCACTTGGATTTCAGTTTTGTGCAGGGTGACAGGCTCGGATCTATTTGCATTTTTCTACACACTTCCATCCAGCTATGCCAACACCATTTATTAAATATACTATCTTTTTTCCATTGAATGTTTTGGGCCTCTTTGTTAAAGATCAGGTGTTCATAGGTTTTTAGGTTAATGTCTGGATCTTCAATTCTATTCCATTGGTCCACAAGTCTGTTTTTATGCCAGTACCAGGCTGTTTTTATTACTGTAGCTCTATAGTATAGCTTGAAATCAGGGATGGTGATACCTCCTGAGGTTCTTTTGTTGAGTAAAATTGTTTTGGCAATCCTAGCTTTCCTGTTATTCCAAATGAAATTGAGTATTATTCTTTCAAGGTCCAAAAAATATTGTGTTGGGATTTTGATGGGCAGTGCATTGAATCTGTAGATTGCCTTTGGTAAAATTGCCATTTTTACTATGTTGATCCTACCAATCCAGGAACATGGGAGAGCATTTAACTAGCTCTCTTATAAAATGTAGTGGGTGAATTTATAAAGATAAAAGGTAAAGATGTAGGTAAATGATCCTAAACAATCAAGGACTGGTGGTGCAACTCAGTTGTAGAGTGCTTGCTGATCATCCACATGATCCTGAATTCCATCCTGTGCATTGTAGAAAAGAGTTAAAAAAATTAAAAAGTAATTTAAATGTCTTGATGTAATTTTCCTAAATTCAGGAGCATTAATTTTTATTTGTTAATACTTTTCACATTGTTAAAACATAAGTGATGTGTAAAATGAGCGTGCACACACATAAAGTAGTCATGATGATTTAATATACATTACAAAATAAGTTTCTGAGAATTACTTTGAGATTACTCAAAAGCAAGTGTATCACAGCATCAAGAGCTCACTCTATTGAGCTGGTATATGTGAGTGCTCTCAACAGCTGCACTCTTGAAGTTATCCCCCCATCCTGCAGTTAGCTCACTTTTCTCAGGAGCTGTTACTTCTCTCAGAAACATAGGAAGGGGGCTTGTGTCTTTCTGAGCATCCCAGACCTTGTTGGCATCATCAGCTTGTATTTTTAAGAGTTTCTCTCTTCCCTTCAAATGGGGACCTTTCAGTTCAGAGAAAAGAAGGGTATGACCATATACAATGTAGACAAAGCGAGATTTAAGAAATTCATTTAAGTAATCAAAAGTTTTATAGTAGAGCAAGTTCACATCCATCATCTCACAGGGCAACTCTATTAATAAATACTATTTAGCAAAAGTAGGGAAACTTATTAAATTTCATACAAATTACCAACACAATCTATTATCTATTATCCACGTTATATGCCAGCTTTAAGACACATCTTAGAACATCCCATGCAAGCTCCTCTTTCTTTTAGAAAGTGTGGATTACATGGCTCTCCTGTGCTCCACCATAGGTAGTCATTTACACCAACTCTCAGGTGAGCTTTCTCATCTGTGTGTACAGATACTTACTGTCAGGATGAAGAGAAATTTGCAAACATTATTCTTTTCTTCATTAGAGAGACTATATAGCTCCTTACCTTACTCATGGTTTACCTATATTTCAATTACAGTCCTTGACAGTGATCTTAGAATATAAATCTAACTTGCCATGAAATATGAAGGGTCATGTTGATCACACAGTGCCTCTTGCTTCTTGAGATAGTTATTTTCTTCTTCTGATGAAACATGGTAGTTTGAGTCCTGTTTTTGAAAAACTAATTTAATATTTTCCTAGTTTTACACAATTACATCACTATTGTTTACTTTTACACCATCTAATGATATTTCCAGGAAATCTTAACACATTTTTTGTTATTTTCTTAATATTAGTCAGCTTGTGCACCTAGAACAGTGTCTGGAAAACCAGAAAACAATATATCACTTTGTAATAAAAGTTAGAATACACTAAATTAATATACTTTAAACTGTATTTTCATTGTCTAAAGCAATACATGTTTACTGTAAATCTCTCTTCATAAATGATAAAGCACTGATTCTGTTAAATAGAAACTGTGATAGATGTCAGGTGCTATTTCAGATGCTGCATATTCAATAATTGTCCTCCTTTATACAAAACTGCCTCAATGTCATCTTAAGATGGAAATAATAGTAATAATTATAATGAAAATAACAAGGAGTCATTTTATGAAGATTTTATATGTCAGACATCTGATTCAGTCATATAATAAATCATCTAAATCCACCATAGAGTTCCTGTTTTCAAACTAAATAAAAACAGTATCTTTCATTTGTGTAATGCAATGTATGTAACACAACTGAACACTTTATAGCTATTGTTGCATTTATTTTACTTAGCAGAATCATTAGAAAGATTAAATGAAATATGTATGAGATGCACTGTGAACAGAGTTCACCAGAATACAAGTGTTAGATCAATAATTATTATGTCTGCTTAATGTGAATGGAAAGCACACTGACATGTCAGCAGACATGAGCCATGCATGCTACTGGGTGACTAGTGCTGTGCAACTTAATTCTTTGAAGTTAAGCATCTAAATTGTTCTAAATCTTTAAGTGTCTTTATCTGACAAACTTTTGTGTTTCATGTTCCTTTGCAGTAATCCACTATTACTGAATTTTACTTGTGACAATTTGGACACAAATGATACAGCTTATTTAGTATCCAAGCTCTGTAACACTTCCCGGACAGAGAAAAATACTGCTTTGCATTCTAATTGTGTCTGTAAGCTGCAGAGTCCATCAATTATTTTTCTTCCTTCCAGATCTATAAAATTATATACTAAATATGTTTACAGGCTCAAAAATCAGAAGTATAGTATATCAAAAATGGATTTCTTTGACATATTTCATGATATTAATAAATAAAAAGTAATTATGCATTTCACAGAGCTGTGTGAGATAAAAGAGACAATATTCTATGGTCATATTGAACTGTTGAAGAAAATGATTACAATTGTAAAATCTTTTGTAAGCAATAGAGAATTTCAAAGGTAAGTGGAATACATTTTACCTATTATGAACTAAAACTAAAAGGCATCTGTAAGAAGTATAATTGGGCATGGGGACATGCTATTGCTATTTTACTATTCTCTATATGCTATTAGAACATTTTAACATCATTTAAATACATAATAATATATGTTCATATTTATTATTTTATTTCAAAACTATGTAATAAGTTACTTGGTGAAGAATTAGTCAGGCATAGTGGCACATCTCTACACACCAATTTCTTAGGAGTTGAATAGAAGGGGATGAGAGGTCAAGGATGGACTGGCTACATGGAATGGTGTCTTAAAAAATCAAAACAACATAAATGGAAAAATAAAATTTCCATTTGTGACTGCTTCAATATTCGGAAACAGTCTACTTTTACTATTGATTACAATACTTAGCGGGAGTATCACCTGCCCTATGTTTTCATAAATGGTCAAGTGCATGGATTGCTAAGTGAATTAATAGAAGATGGAGGGGTGATTAAAACATACATAATCCAGATTTCATTTTAATAATCTCTATTTGAGGCTATAATTTCTGAGTTATAAAATTTATAAATTTATGCAGCAAAAGGTGTATTCTTTTACATTGTTTCCTCATATTCTTTTAGAAAAATGAAAGTGTACATACTAAAGATATCTTTTTTCTTAATATTTGTTTACTGGTGCATGTGGCATGGGGTTTGATGTGGGAATATTTTTCTGTATGTTGTAATTAAAGAAACTGTTTTGTCCTATGGCAAGCACAGTAGAAGTAGGTGGAGGTTTGGAGCATAGGTAGGAGAAGGAGGGCAGAGTGAAGAGAGACAGATTAAGTCAGCTGCCCAAGAATGAATGTAAAGTAACACAGGTGAGCCATGGACCACACTGGGACTTGGGGATTGCTGGTCCAGAGGAGTGACGGTGGGCAGGTCTGGAACTGTGGGGCTAGGGGACCAGAAATCTCATGTTACAGGATTTCAGCTGAGAAATATAGCCATATAACTATTTCAGATACCAAACAGCAAAGGCCAGAGTGATATTGGACTGATGTAAACCATGATGAATAATGAACAAATGGGATTTAACTACTTGAGAAATTTAGTAGTAGAAGACTCCAGGAAATGCTTTCACCTTTGTGGAGTTCTGAAAATGTACTGTACCACTGTACTTTACACAGTTTATCCCAACTACAGTTTTCTCTCCCTCCGCTTTTCCCAGCTTATCTCATCTGCGCTCTCCAGTACATCCACTTCCTTCATTTCTAGTTAACTAAGAGCAGATCTACAAGAGACAACAACAAAACACGTTCCAATAAGACAATACAAAAGCCCTCAATGGTGGACAAGGCAATCCAATAAGGGGAAAAGTGTCCCAGGAACAGGAAAAGAGTTAGAGACAATTTTTCCCAGTGTTAGGAGTTTCAAAAAAACACCAAGCTGACAGCTATAACATATATCCATAGGTCCTTACCAGCTCCATTCTTGCCTCTTCAGTCTGTGAGCCCAACTAAACCTTGCTTAATTGTGTCAGTGATCAATGAGCCACAAACTCCTTGCATCCCCCATCTCCTCTGATTCCTATCATCTTCCCTGCCCCTCTATGGCAGGGTTTCTGAAGCTCTGATTGGGAGAGCCAAAAGAGACTTCCAGTTTAGACTCTCTGTCCACATATGGTTGTGAGTCTCTTCATCTGCTCTCATATGCTACCAGAGGAAGCCTCTCAGATGACAATGGATGAAGCACTTAATTATCTATAAGCATTGCAGAATATTATTAAAAAATTGTTATTTTTGTCCAGTCATTCTTGGTTCTACCCTAGGTCTCTGAATACCCAGTCTCCAGTTGCTACCATCCAGGCAGTATGGGAGATGGCCTCCCCCTCATGGAGTAGGGCTCAAGTTAATCCAAATATTTGTTGGTCATGCCTAAGAATTCCGTATTACAATGAGGTTAGGATGTTGCGATTTCACTTGTGGGAGACTTCAGAGTAACTCCCCACATTCAAAGAGCATGCTGGCATTAGCTTGACTTCCCTGCTTTCAGTATGTTGTGTGGATGTTTTCCTCTGTGATGGGGTCTCACTGTCAGTTTTCAGAGAGCATTCTTCTGTCATAGCTTCAGCCTGGGTGTTTGAGAACCCACAACTTACATTGTTTGGAATCTTTACGATTGGACAGAATGCAACCCCAGGCTACCACTGGAAGATTTGCCTGGCTACAAAAGATGGACAATTTAGGATAGTTTAGACTCTGTACCTTCCATTACCCAGAGTCTTCACTGGATCACCCTTACAGAGTCTAGAAAGTTTTTCATTGCATTTGGTTTCTATACTGTCACCTAAATTCTCCCATCTCTCTTGCACTCTCTCCCTTCAGCCCTTCACTGCTACCTGGCACCTTCTGCTTCTGTCCCCATAAACCCCATTTTTACCCACAAAATTTATTCTCTTTTACCTTCCTAGGAATATCTATCCATCTGCTCTAGAGCCTTCCTCTTTACCTAACCTCTCTGGTACTGTATAATATAGTTTGATTATCATTTACTTAACAGATCATATCTATGAGTAAATGAGTATATATCATATTTTTCTGCCTGGTTCTGGGTATATCACTCAGGATGATTTTTTTCTAGTTGTACACATTTGCCTGTAAATATCATTATGCTATTTTCTTTTAACATATGAGGAATACTCCATTGGGTAAATGCATCTTATATCCTTTAATAATTCTTCTGTTGAGAAATATCCATGCATTTTATTTTCTAGATATTAGTAATAAAGTAGCAATGAGCATGACTGAATGACTGTCCTTGTGATAGGATGGAGCATCCTTTGAGTATAAGCTCAAAGATAGTATATGTCTGTCTTGAGGTAGATTTATTCCCAAAGTAGCTCCCCACATTTGTACCTTATTAATGATTAATGGCTATTTCCTTTGCTCCATATCATCTCTAGCATAAGTTGTCAGTTGTGGTTTTTATTTTAGCCATTCTGAGATGTGTAAAATGGGATGTCAGAGTAGTTTTTATTTGTGTTTCCCTGATGGCTAAAGATGTTCAACATTTTGTTACATGAAATTTCTCTATTAAGAATTCTCTGTTTAGATTTGTTCCTCACTTTTACTTTGATTATTTGGCTTGTTGATACCTAGGTTCTTGATTTTATATATTTTATATATTATTTATATATAATTTTATATATTTTTATATTAAACCTTTATCAGATATTGAGTTGGTAAAAAATGTTTTCTATTCTATATGCTGCTCATTGTCTGATTGATGGTGTCATTTTCCTTACAGAAACTGTCTTATTTATTAATTGTTGATATCAATGTTCATATTATTGGTGTTCTGTTCAGAAAGTTGCCTTCAGTGCCAATGTTTCCAAGGTTATTTCCCATTTTCTCCTGTATAAGGTTCTCAGTATCTGATTCTATATTGAGGTCTTTGATTTACACAGAATGAAGATTTGTGCAGGGTGAAAAAAAGTTGATCTATTTGCTTTCTTCTACATGCAGACCTACAGCGTGGCCATCACCATTTTTTGAGTGATGTTGTCCTTTTCCCACTCTGTATTTTTGGATCTTAAATAAAAATCATATTCTATGCATATGTGGATTATGTCTGGATCTTCAGTTTGGTTCCACTAACTAAATCACATGCTTTTATGCCAATGCCAAGTAATCTTTATTACTATAGTTTTATAGTACAACTTCAAACCAGGGATAGCAATATCTCCAATGTATTTTTTTACCATTCAATCTGTTTTAGATATCCTAGATTTTGAGCATTTCCATATGAAGTTGAGTATTGTGCTTTGAAGGCCTATAAAGAATTGTGTTGGAAGGAAGATTTGGATTGCTTTTGGTAGGGAGGCCCTTTCTATTCTGTTAATTCTATTGATACATAAGCATAGGAGGTCTTTTCATCCTCTGATTTTTTTTTAATTTCTCCAAACATTTGAAGTTTTCATCACACAAGTTTTTCACTTGGTAGGTTAGAGTTATAGAATAATATGTTATATTATTTGAGGCTGTTGTGAAGAGTGTTGTTTCCCTGATATCTTTTGAATTCCATTATCATCTGTATGTAAGAGGGCTACTAATTTTTTTCAGTTAATCTTGTGTCCAACTACTTTGATGAAAGTGTTTATCAGTAAAAAGAGTTCCCTGGTTTACTTTTTATAGTCACTTGTATATAATATCACATCATCTGTAAATAATGATACTTTGATTTCTCCCTTTTCAATTAGTATCTCCTGATCTCCTGAAGTTGTCTTATTGATTTTTCCAAACCTTCAAGTACTATATTAAATAGATATAGTGAGATATGGAGAGAGCGAGGGAGGGAGGTAAGGAGGGAGAAAGAGAAAAAGAGAAAGAGAGATCTTGTCTTGTCTTCAATTTAGTAGAAGTGCTTTGAATTTTCTCCAATTAATTGATGTTGGATATAAAATAGATGTAAATTGGTTTTATTATGTTTAGGCATATTTCCTGGATTCCTAGTCATTCCAAGACTTTTGTCATAAAGGGCTGTTGACTTTTTCCAGGCCTTTTCAGCTTCTAACAGAATAATCATCTGTTTTACCCAATTTGTTTTTTTCTTTTTTTTAATATGATGGATAAAATTTCATGATTTTTGTAGGTTGACTTCTCCCTGAATCACTGCAATGAAGCATAATTATTTACTGTGGAGGATTTTTTGATATGTTCTATTTTATCTTTATACGTATTTTATTGAGTACTTTTGCATCTATGTTTATAAAATCAATTGGTGTATAACTCACTTTTGTTGAGTCTTTATGTGTTTAAGATATCATGGAAACTGTGGTATCATAAAAGAACTGGGCTATGCTCCTTCTCTTTCTGTTTTGTAGAATAATTTGAAGACTATTGCCATAACTCTTTTTTTTGAAAGTCTGTTTGAAATTTGTGCATGGGCTGGAGAAATGGCTCAGCAGTTAAGAGCTCTGACTGTTCTGTCAGGGAAACTGATTTTGGTTCCCAGCATCTACATGGCAGCTAACAACTGACTGTAATTCCAAGAGCTGATACCCTTACACAGTTATGCATGCAGGCAAAACACCAATTTACATAAAAATAAATAAATATTTTTTTAAAAAAGAATTCTGCCTAAAGCCATCTGGCCCTGTTTATTGTTTATTTATTTTGGCCTGGACACTTTTAATGATTGCTTCTATTTCATTAATGTATATAAGTATATATAAATTGTTTATCTCTACTTGATTAACTTTATTAAGTAGTCCTATTGAGAAAACTATCTATTTTGTTTAGGTTTTCTGATTTGGTGAAGTATAAGTTTTAAAAGAATGTTCTGATTCTCTCAATTTCCTAGATGTCTGGTGTTAGGTCCCTCTTTTATTTCTGATTTTGTTGATTTTCATATTCTCTCTCTACCTTTTAGTTTGTTTGGATTTGTCTATCTTATTGAGTTTCTCGAAGAATCAGCTCTTTGTCTTATTAATTTTTGGTATTGTTCTCTTCATTTCTATTTTATTTATTTCAGTCTCTAGTTTGAATATTTCTGGTCATCTACTCCTCTTGTGTGTACTTATTTCTTTTTGTTCTAGTGAATTTAGGTGTGCTGTTAGGTTGGTAAGATGAGATATCTCCAGATTTTTTTGGCACTTAGTGCTATACTCTTCCCTTTTAGTATAGCTTTCATTGTGTCCCATGAGTTTATGTTTGGTGTGTATTCATTTTAACTGAATTCTAGAAAGTTTTTAACTTCTTAATCTCTGTCTATATCTATTTCCTTCAGTAGAGACTTGTTTAGTTTCTATGAGTTTGCAGGCTTTCTGTTGCTGGTTTACAGTTTAATCCATGGTGGTCTGATAGGATTGAGGGAGTTATTTTAATTTTATTATATCCCAGTATATTTTTAGTTTGGGAGACAATTCCACAATATGCAGAAGGTGAATTATATTCTTCTGTATTACAAGAAATAACCCTTAAATATGCTAGGTTCATTAGGTTTACAACATCTGTTAGCTCGAATATTTTTATCTGAATGACTTGTCTATTAGTAAGAGTGTGTTAATAAAGTATCCTACTATCAGTAAGTAAGGGACAATATATGATTTAAGCTGTAATGGTTTTTTTACAAACTGGGTTGCCTTTGTTTTTGGGGCATAGATGCCAAAAACTGAAATGTTATCTTGGTGAATTTCTTCTTTGGTGGATATATGTGTACTTTCCCATCTCATTTGAAGTCTGTTTTTCTAAATATTAAAATGGCTGTGCCAGCTTGCTTCTTAGGTTCCTTTACTTTAAATGGCTTATTCTAACCCTTTATCCCAACACAATGTCTATTCTAGTGTATTTCTTGTATGCAACAGAAGGATGGATCCTGATTTTACATTCATTCTCTTAGTGCATGTCATTTTATTAGGGAACTGAGACCAATGATACTGAGAGATATCAATGAACAATGATTAATTCAAATTTTATTTTACTGTTGGATGTGTGTTTGTATGTGTGTGTGTGTGTGTCTCTGTGTGTGTGTCTATCTGTCAGTCTATCTATGTGCTTTCCTTCTTTTGTTTTGCTGTTGTGAGACTATTTATTTCCTGTATTTTTATGGGTATAGTTAACCTTTTTAGCTTGAAGTTTTTCATACTATTTCTTTGTGACTAGATATGTAGATAGATTCTGTTTAAATTTTACTTTACCATGGAACTTCTTATGTTTTCCATTGATGATGATTGAAAGTTTTGCTGGAAATAGTATTCTGCGCTAGCACCTGAGGTCTCTAAAGAGTCTGCAGAACATCTGTCCAGGTGGTTCTGATATTTAGAGTCTCCTTTGAGATGTAATGAGTAACTCTCATAGGTCTGCCTTTATATGTTACTTGGTCTTTTTCTCATGTTTTTGCTACTCTTTCTTTGTTTTATATGCTTAGTGTTTGACTACTATGTGTTGAGAGGACTTTGCTTTCTGGTACAATCTATTAGTATTTTATATATTTCTTACACCTTTGTAGGCATCTTCTCCTTTAGGTTATAAAATTTTTTCTTGGATGATTTTGTTGAAATTATTTTCTGAGCATTTGATCTGGGTTTCTTTTTTATTATGAATAAAGTCATGTTTGTTATCCATATATAAACTCCCTTTCCCTCTCCTGCCCCTTCCAGTCAGTCTCCCTTTTCGCCATCACTTTACCTGCTCCACAGCAAGGGCAGAGGATCTCAAGGTTCCAATGTGGCTTAGATCAGCATCCACTCCTAGCAGATCTGCTTTCCTCACCCCAACATCAGGACTGGGTCAGGTGTTCCTCCGGAGGGAGTGGGTTCCAAGGTGCCTGTCCAAGGTGTTTCAGACCCCAAGCTGTTCAGTGGTTGTGATCTGCAGCTTGGACTTGTTTTGCTATTTGCTTTTTTGTTCAGAGTCCACTAATGAGTGAGTACATCCCCTGCTTATCTTTATGGGTTTGTGATACCTCGCTCAAGAGGATATTCTCCAAATCCACCCATTTGCTTGCAAATTTTAGGATATCATTTTTTCTTACTGCTGAGTAGTACACCATTGTGTAGATGTACCATAGTTTGTTAATCCATTCTTCATCTAGGTTGTTTCCAGGTTCTTGCTATTACAAATAATGATGCCATGAACATAGTTGAGCTAATGCCTTTAGAGTGTGACTGTACATCTTTAGGGTATATATTCATCTTATATAGGGGACTCTTTGTAAGGGATTTTTTTTCTGTTACCCACCCTATGTGGGGACCAAGATATATCTGTTTCTTTTGTATCTGGCATGGAAACTAAGGACTGTATCTATGAAATTTTTATTGTCCTTGATTAGCAATAGCTATGGAAGGTTCTGTTCATATTTTAATTTGTTTTTACTTTGCCTCTAGATTTTTTAGCTTAGTGTGAATACATAAATACATGTATATGTTTATATATTATTTTAAAGTCTATTTAATATTTCTAAATATTTTATTTTGGTAGATGTTAAGGGCTTCTATCCTGCTAAACATTTGAATATAAAATGTCCTTTATTTTAATTATATTAAGAATTTTTTATTCTAGTGAGTAACTCAAAAATTAACTTTATAATCTATGAGAGGTTACTTAACTGTTTTGTAACTTATAAAAATCAATATGATAATTGACACATTTTCTATTGTGTTTATGGACCAAATGATGCATCTCGAGTGTTTTTTAAGTAGTGCCAATTCCAAGATAATTCTCAGGACTGAGTTATTACAATTACTGGTACTGCTATTACCACTAATGAGTCTTTAAAAGGTTGATTCATGTATTTTATTATTGTGTTGACATAAATAATTGAAAACTATTAATATTTGTAGCTTTTTAATAATGTATATCTGTCACAGGATTTGAAGCTCACGTTGTCATTTTTTCTGTGAATAGTAACCTCTACTGTGTTTGAGTACTCTGAAACCTCATCTATTTCAATTTCTAATGCATTATAATAACTTCAGAAAGATTGGTAGCAGGTTTTCCTTGACATATACATGGGTATACTACTTGGAATGTATCTTAGTGTGCTTTTCGTTGCTGTGATACATCTAAGACTGTGGCATTCATAAAGGAAAGAGTTTCTTTAGTTCACAGTTATGGAGGCTAGACATTCAAAATCAGGTAGCTGCATCTTATGAAGACACATAGTGGAGACAATGCAAGAGGGTTTGTGTTGTTTGATAACAATGTAGTCTCAATGGAACTGACCCTTTCTGAGAGGACAACTCAGTTCTTTAAGAATTAATCCCATCACAGAAGAACAGTGTTCATCCTTAACCACTGACCTAATCACCTCATAAAGGCCCCATTTTCTTTCAAAAATATTGCAGTGGAGATCAAGTTTCCACATGGAGACAAGAAGATAGCAGAGTCAAATATATAGACTCTTAGTCATTTTGTTCTTATGCTCCATCATCACTTCATCCATTTGTCTATTTCATGGAAATGGCAAGTAAACCAAGGTAATGAGTAATGTGTAATAAAAAGGACATTATTTTTAATGTTAACTACTGCATTCTGAAATTTCACTCCCTAGAATAAGAGACCTTACTAAAGTAACAAAATACCATGCTAGTTCATTTATTTTCAAATGTGTAGAGGCAGCAATGCGGAGTAGTATCTCAGTCCTGGGAGATTATAGACCATAGTTCATATGCTTAGAAAATTTCAATCACAAAATGCATGTTCCAAGTTTTCTGTTGGTTCATCTACAATATTATTTTGGTTTAATATTGTGGAGAACATGACTAAATGTGCTTTGGAATTATGTGCATATGAATATGGAAGGTTTTATTGAATTGCATTTCTTATACTAGCTTAGAATAACAAGTGTGATTTCCAGCTTGTATAGACTAGTTACAAAATCTAGTGTTTTTACATTTTGCTGGGTTTTCTTACAGTGGCATTTTCATGGCTTTGTTGTAAGATGTGGTAACAAGCACCATAGATTGTATTTTATTTCTATCCTTCTGGCATAATTTTAAAACCATCATAAAATAATCAGGGAAATTGTCTCTGTGAACAATTATGAAAAAGCTACTGGAGCTGAATGCCCCTAAGTGAAACTGAAAGAATGATGTTAATTTGTTGAAGACGCATTTCTGATGAGGATTTTTCAAAGGAGGTGGCACAAAGCAGAATTGTAGAAGCCCTAAAGAATTACAAATTCTGTTCTAAGAACTTTCTTTTCTATCCTTCAAATTAAGATGAAAAATGTATACAGAGCCTCATTTTCAGAATTTTGTTTGTGTTCAGAGATGATAATTGGCTCTTTTAAATGTCAGAGTATCCCTTCAACCATCACAGCAGAGATGCAACATGTTGCTTTTCCTCCAATTCCAGCACATGGAAGGAATCTGAGCTTTTCACTTTAGAACAGTACAATGGCTATTTGCTGTTACAATATAAGATTTTTCAAATACTAGAAACATTATTAGGAATGAAAATGAGGTATTACTTTGAAAGAAACTGTATTAATTTTTTTTCTTCTTAAGAAACCACACCGACTACCATTTGTACAAGAAAGTTTTTACAACACTAAATTTTGGAGCCTGAAAAATTATCCAATGTCATTATCTTTTAAAGCCCTATGCATGAAATTTCATGAAGTTTATCTTTGCCAAAATCTACTTTTCTCATATTGACTGGATAAACATAAAGAACTAAATTATCCTTTCCCTTTCTACATAGACATCTTCTTTTCTTGGCTCTGAGCACTTATTTGTATAGAACACAGGACTTAACTTCTCACAACGTTTTACATTTTATTTCCATTTACTGGAGCAATCTTTTTGGAATCTGTCTGCCTCCTACTCATCCTAACTCCTGAAGGTTTCTTGTCCAGCAGAGAGACAGGTATCTGAAAAATTTTACAGAACAACGTGATGATAGAAATTTCACTGTAATAATTTGCCTATGTGCCTCTTAAGTATTTTGAATAGTAGGTTTTTGAGGTAATTTTCTATAACTAATTTGTCTTTACGTCTTCAGTGTTATACCTAATAATCAATAAATATGCTCATTGCAAAATAAAGACTTACTAAATATGTACTAAATGGATGTAATTCTTATGATCTACAATTCAGTCTTGATGACATTTCATTCTTATATAAGCACTAGTCATCAGCTCCCAGATAAGATTTAGATTTCCATCAGATTATAAACCCAAAAACAGAATCCCAGGTGCTTTTTTAAAATTAGCATAATATAGTTCACAAATTTCACTGCAGACTCTGCATTTGAAATGCTGAGGCATAGTATTAAAATACAGAGAAGATGAAGCTCATTTGCATGAGCAAATTATTTTTTCCACACAAGGCAATTACTCAACTAAAATTCCATGTAGAATTCTATTTTTGCTGTTGGTCTAAGAATCAGAAGACCTGTTATGTAGTACTGCATTCTCTTTGCTGAAGCCATGAATAATAATTGAATAAATTTCATGGAAGCTCTGTTTTCTTTTCCACAAATTGAGTGATAATACTTGCCACAATCACCTCTAATTGATATGGTACTACTCAAATGGACCAATGTACTTGAAAGTACCTTGAAATATATAAATTGCTGTGAATGTGTAAAATATTATTAAGTAAGGTAAATTAGTTTATCATGAAAATAAAAAGACAATAATGTGAATATTTTGGAGCAAAAATAGATGAATAACAGTTCTAAATATATTTGATAATTTCTTCTCAATAAATATATTACCTTTATACTAAGTAAAGAATTCATGTAGATTATCCCAGTTATTTCTAACTGAAAATTCATAAAGTAGGAGGTTATAATCATCACTTCTTGGTACAACAAACTGTGGTTCATCTACACAATGGAGTACTACTCAGCAGTAAGAAAAAAATGATATCCTAAAATTCACAGGCAAATGGATGGATTTGGAGAATATCCTCTTGTGCGAGGTATCACAAACCCAGAAAGATAAACAGGGGATGTACTCACTAATTAGTGGATTTAAATAAAAGCAAAGCATGTCTAAGCTGCAAAGCACAACCACTGAATAGCTTGCGATCAAACACACCTTGGATTGGCACCTTGGATCCCATTCCCTCCAGAGGAACACCTAACCCAGTCTTGATATTAGGATGAGGATATCGGACTTGCCTGAAGTGGATGCTGAACTAAACCACCTTGGGACCTTGGGACCTCCTGCCCTTGCTGGGAAGGAGATAAGGAGATGGGGAGAATAGTGAGTGACTGGGAGGGGCAGGAGTGGGGAGTTTGAACAAGAAGATACATGGATAAAAAATGAGACTTTTTCCAAAATAAATTTTAAAAAAATCATTGCTAATACTGAGTGGCAAGGTTACTCCTTAGCATTGTTAAGTTTAAATGTTTAAACTTGTTTAGTTCAGCATGCATGTGTGTAGGTGTGTGTGTGTGTGTGTGTGTGTTTGTGTGTGTGTGTGTGTGCAAGAGTGTGTATAACCTAAATTTATAAATTCCCTAGAGTGCTCATTTAAAAAGTGAAAAAGATCCTTGTAGTGAGATTTTGCTGGCAATGTTGTAAATATTTGTCCTACCTATGGGATTGATAAAAGCTAAGAACACTTTGGGAACATCTCAGAGCAACCCAGCCACCAGAGATTTCAAGTGACAACACAGAGGAAGGACGTTGAAATGCTCTGAAAAAAGTTACCGAGCCACATGTCTGGACAAGATGAGTTGAGTTCACATGAAGGAGTCAGCAAGTTATATGACTGGGCCCTAGGTCAATCAGCAGAAAATTAATGTATGCATCTATATGTCTCTGTGTAATTGTGAGTGTTTCTGCTGGACTGCTAGAGTGCCAGTCAAACCTGTGGTCTAGACTGTTAACTTCAGTCCAGAAACCTAATACAAGAGACCTTAAAATGATAAAACATATTCTTGGCAATGATGTACTTCTCTCCTCCATAATTTCAAATGCCCTAAGAGAAGTCATTTATGAGGTAACTTCTGGTACACTAGATTTGCATATAACTGGCTTTTCTCTCATACTTCATATGAATAACACAACTAGAAGACTAAAGGGGGAAAATGTTGGAAAAATCTGTGTGGGTGCTAAACTGTTCCTTTGAAGCCTGTGTCTTCTTGAGGCTTTTCTTTATTTCAGTCTGGGTGAATCACCCTTTCATCTACCCTTTTGCTCACTCTGGCATCAGCAATGCTTCTTCAGACTCCTCATCTTCCCTGATCTACTCTCCTCATTGTGCTCAAATGCCAATTTCTTCTGGTTGCCCATGTGTTAGGATTGAATTTCCTTCTGCTATCCAGTCTCTTTCACAGTAGTCAAGAGAAATAGGAGTCAGTAAATATAAATGATCATGAGGAATCTAATTTCACCACTTTCAATCTATTTTCAAAACGCTGTATTGATCTTTATCATCTTAGAAATACAACTATGTCCTGCCTTTAAGAGATGCCTCATCAAGCCTTGAAATGAGGTTGTGCGTAATTTTCTTGTAACCTGTAAAGCTGTGTTCAGTTGATGTCTTGGAACAGAGAGTGATGAATTCTTGGAAAAAAATTAAAAAAGGGGAAACTGCAGTTAGGATGTAATGTAGGAGAGAATAATAAATAAATAAATAGATAAACAAACAAACAAATAAATAAAAGGGTTTGTAGACTATAGTTATTCCTGGAGTATAAAACTCCAGGTCACCTGGGTCTCTAGGGTCTAACATGATCTGGTTTCATTTATCTCACATTTTATTTTTATCTTTGCATTTTATATATTCATAGAAAATGAGTTTATGTCAGTTTAGCTAACACCCATGTTTGCATCCTGCATAAATCTGTCCATTTTCAGTTTCTCATTCTGTAATACTCTGAATCTTTCAACATATCACCTTGATATTATGGAATCCTTCCCCAGCTTTTACTTTATGTGTCACTTCTTAAAGAAGCCCTTCCCCATTCCTCAACCACCTCTAGATTGAATCAGATTCCCTAGATTAGATGCTTCTGTGGTATGTTATTTGTTTTAGTTTAATGGTTTACATCACAATGGCTCTTAAATTGTGAAAAACTCATTCATGTAATTCAAGTAGAAACGACAGCATTTATTTTTACAGATGATTTATACAGATATTTAAAAATATCTATTTGTAAATAAGATGGTAAAAGATGATAAATGATTCCCTGGCTATATCTCCTACCTCAGGTATTTTATATCTCTTTGGGTTTAAATCTTATAGCTTGTTAATTGTTCCGTTTGGTTCTTTCTTATTAATATCTGGAATTGAGTAGGCGCATAATGATTAGAAGTAGTAAGGGATAGTTCTTCCTCTTCTTCTTCTTCTTCTGAACAAAGAAGTCACACTTTCTATCCTTGTATATCCTTATTCTAGGTCCCTTCCCCCTCCCAACACATCAGTTCATTCTTTCTCCTCCACAACTCCCCATCCCCTCCCTGGTCAGGCAGCAGGCAGTCTCATGGTCCCACTGTCCCAATATTGCTTAGTTCAGTCTCAACTCCTGACAGATCCAGTTTTCTCCCCACAACCTGAAGACTGAGTCAGGTGTCCCTCTAGGGGGAGTGGGATCCAAGGAGTCAGTCCAAGGTGTTTCTGATCCCAAGCTGTTCAGTGGTTGTGATTGTGGCTTGGGCATGCTTTACTTTTTTCTTGTTTGTTTGTTTGTTTAGAGTCCACTAATGAGTGAATACATCCCCTTCTTATCTTTCTGGGTTTGTGATACCTCACTCTGGAGGATTTTCTCCAAATCTATCCATTTGCCTGCAAATTTTAGGATATCATTTTTTCTTACTGCTGAGTAGTACTCCATTGTGTAGATGTACCATAGTTTGTTAATACATTCTTCAGTTGAGGGACATCTAGGTTGTTTTCAGGTTTTTCTATTACAAATAATGCTGCTATGAACATAGTTGAGTTAATGCCTTTGGAGTGGGACTGTGCATCTTTAGGGCATACACCCAGAATTGGTATTGCTGGGCCCTTGGGGAGATTGATTCTCAATTTTCTGAGAAACTGCCATACTGCATTCCAAAGTGGCTGAACAAATTTTGAGTTTCTCAGTAGATCATTTAGGACTCTAGAATCCTACCTAGCTATCATAAAATAATATGAAAGAAATTTGATACTATTTATATGAGTGAAAATGTAGGCAATGCTCAACATTTTAGAGATCTTGAAGAATCATTCTAGATCTGTGTCCAAAGGAAAGCATCCTTTGTTCTAAGAACATACATGTAAGTGAAAAATGAACTACTGTCCCAACAATTTAGAGCATTTTCGACATTATTCTCTCTAGGACCACGAGGTGGCACTCAATCTTGGGACTGCTTGGCTGAAAGACCATCAATCTCCCCCAGAGTCTCCCAGGAAAGGCAATTAAGAAATGTCTCTGTAATTGGTATAGCTACTTAACCCTGCCCTTTCTACCCTAATTCCTGTGTGATTTTTATTTCTCCTTTTTCCTTTTCAGGTGCTAGCATGTTTCAATTATTCTTCCAGTCACTCTTTCAATTAACTTTTAATGAATGTCTACACTTTTGGAGTACATTCAAAGACAAGTTAAATAAATTCTCTACTTTCCAGAAGCCTGTTGGTGGTCAGGAAGTGAAGTAAGAAATTATAAACAAATAAAGAAAACAAAATTTAAAAAATGATATGCACTGTAGAAGGTTGACATTCTTACAAGGGGAAGTACCTAACATGTTTATATTATGTTAGGATTAATTAGTCAAAATTCGGTATGATTATTTGTTCCTCATAACCTAGAAGATCTAAGCACTTATGACACCTTCATTTGGACAGGAGCAGACTTAGGCTCATGTTTCCATGCAGCAGTCATCAGATATGGAGCTGTATCATCTTCTAATGAGATATAAATTGTATCATTAGGCAGGTAGTTTGGTTTCATTATCACCAATTCAGTCAATATGGACTTGCTAATGTTACCAATTAACCAGTGGGAATACCTGCCAACCTATCAGGTGACTGGACCAGTGAAAATCTGGTTACTTACAAATAATAAGTTTAAAGTGAAGCAATTATTCTCAGAAATTATTGTTGAGGAAAAGTAATTCTAAAAGGCATATCTAGACATGGACAGTTTTAAAATATATCTGAGTATGGGGTCATTTATGTAGGAAAACACACAAAATAAAATACTTTCAGAGTTTTAATGAATTACCTTCACCTTGAAATAATTTCATCTTTTATTTGATATCACATGTATTCTATATTCTTGGCTGTTGACCCCACATTTTTTTCATATACATATTGTCTTTTAATGTCTGTATTGTGAAGAAAAATATTGGTCAAGGTAAGACATTTCTTGAATAATTTTACCATTTATGTTCACTGAAAAGGAAAACTCTTGTTCCTCTAGCACTAGATTTAGCTTTGAATTTATGTTTTCTTCTTATAAACCAGAATTTCAAAGCATGGTTCTGGTATGTCTTGAATTTAAGGAAACAAACTTTCCTACTTAGGCTCACGTTCCCCTCCTCATGCCACGTGTTGGTTATGTGCAAGGTGAATATGAGGATAAGTGCTATCACCCACCTAAAGTCTATTTTCTTCACTATATTTGGCCTGCCTTCTTAAGCCATATTGTCCTGTTACTATTTTTAAAAATGTTTCTTATATAACACTCAAGTTTTACCTTTCCTGCTATTGCAAGGCAGGCTGTGACAAACTTGTTCTATCATAATACTCTGTTAAATCTTATAAAAGGCTAGACCTAATGTCTTCAGTAGTATCTTATTTTTAGTGTAGATGAAATTTTTGAGAGTTAGCTATTTATTTATTGGATCAAATGAGTTGTCATAGGTCATACACCTCTTGGACTGTAATCCTTGTTCATCTCATTTATCTGATTATGTAAAGATTTTACCCATCCCATGTGCTCTCTGGATAAGAGATAATAGGATTAGATGGTATTACGTGACAATTTCAATGAAAACCTTGAAATAGGACCAACACACCTGGTAGGAAGTCTTTGTTTAACATCACTTACACACATACACACACACACACACACACATAATTGAAGATTGATCGTGGTTTAAAAGCTGAGGTGAATAACTTTATAGGGAAAATGCATTTAACAAATAAAACTACTAATTGAACTGTAATGCTGACCTTTAAAATAACAGATGTGATTAAATGCCTATAGCTAGAGTGGTCTTCCTGTCTCAGTGTAATGCTTTTAAGTGTTTCATTCCTCTCTGATTATTGACTTTGGCTAATATATTCTGTGGATTTACACTTGATGTATTCAGGAAAGTAGAAAATAATTAACCACCACTTAGGTTACTGTCAAGAATGATGAAGTAACAGAGATCCACTAGGCTTTCATGGACTGCTAGCCTCACAACATTTTAAACCTCCAGATCTCATTAGTCAGACTTCAAGCACAAAGTCTTTGAAAACAAGTCTTATTTCCATTTTCTGAAGGGACACTTGATTTTCTTGTACCTTTGCTTGAAAAGAATTTTGGTAAAGTTAGGATTTTATAGATAGGTACCAACTAAACACTTAGGAAACCCAGTAGCTAAAATCTACTGAATGAATGATTAATATGATATTCCAATTTTGGAAAACCAGTGGATATAAGAGAAGAGAAAGACAGTATCATTTATCTTCTGTGGAGGAGAGAGGACAAAAGATGTTTGAAAGAGTAAGCTACAAACCAGAGTCATACATTTCATCAATAGACTTCTCACAGGGACAGCAGGAAGTTGTAACAATTATCATTCAAACCTGACAGTTTCAGAAGCTTTCGTACTGTGATTTCTTCAATAAGGATTTCTGGCTTATGGTAGCTACCTGGCAAATGTGTTGTTCCAACATGGAGAATGCCGTGTATGCAGAGCACACACTTTTCATCCATGTGCATGATCAGGCATAGTTAGGTAAACCTGCACATTCTCGTATCCTTATAGTGCAAAGATCTATGTGGCCTGTTTTCTTTTTCCTTCTGTTTGCATCTTCTTTTTCCACATGCTTCTTAAATAAAATCTATGGTGAGTTACTGGTAGTGTGATTTGTTCCTTGAATGTGTTAACAACAGCTTCATTATGACCTTCAAAGTTTATTGCAGACTTAATACCTAATGCAAAGGTTTTGATAAGAGAAAATTTAAGGGGTGATTATGTCATGAGAACGATGATGTGGGATGTTGCTCTGTATGCTGTGAATTACCATTTTATAATAAAAAAAACAGTTTTAGCCTATGGCTAAGCAGCGTAGAAGTAGGCAGAAACTGCAAGCATAGATAAAGGATAAGGAGAATGGAGTCACATAGAGATGCTGCAAGCTGCCTTTTAAAAGAACAAATTGTAATAAAACACAGGTAAAGTCACAGAGTCACATGGCAGAACATAGATTAATAGAAATGGGTTGTATTAAGTTGTAAGAGCTAGCTGATAATAAGACTGAGCCATAAGCCAAAGAATTTGTAATTAATAGAAGCCTTTGTGTGATTATTTAGGGCTAAGCAGCCGCAAGGCTGTGGATCTGGACCTTGGGCCTAGGCTGATAAACATGGTACCCAATGTTGGGTGTGAACCCAAGACCCTGAGATTAAGAGTGTCATGGAATGCAAAACAAAACATAAACAAATCAAAACAAACAAACAAAAGGCTGGAGAGATGACTCTCTATCCTCTGATATTTCAGACTGATTTTCTTTAATATACAATATATCACCACAGAACGCTACCCTCATGATCCAACGAATGCCATGATTTTACAAGTATTTTTTGGTAGGGGTCGGTTTCAGAGAAAACATTAAGTATGGTTTCTTTCAATTATCTCCACCCTCATGCTCTTAGAAAGTGGGATATGTACACTGAAGGGAGATTATTCTGGGACCTGTAGCCTTAATGCAGTTGAGTTCATTGAAGTTAAGAAATTACTTTGGAGTTATTTTTCACACTCATTTCTTCTTTCCTATTTATGCTCTATGTAATAGCATTTCTGTCCATTTATTTTTCTCTCATAGTACATTGGAAACACATAGCTTGTAAATTTCACAGTCTCAGAGTTGAAAAGAAATTTGTCATAGGGTGAATCATGATTTGAATTTGATTCATATCTTTTTTAGAGGATACTTAGAACTCTGGGATTTTAAGTTGGTACTTGAACCAAATACTTGGAGGCACAAAATGAAAAGAATATAACTTGTATGACTTCTCATATAACTTTGGTGGGCTAAGGTAAAATGATATGGCTTGAGTATATCCCTATGAAAATCATATGTGTGAAAGAGTTAAGGTAGCATAGAGCCTATATGATAGGTATGGCAGGGGAATTCTGTACTAGAAAACAAATCTCCAAGTTCTGTGTGTTAGAAACTTAATCCACATTATTATGATAAAAATAGAAAGTTTAAGAAGTGAATGAGTTGATGCCCTTATGGTGAGAGTGATCTAGTTGCTATGAAAGTACACTCCTCAATAAGAGGAAATGTTACCCTCACCTCTTCTCTCCTCCTCACCTTCTCCTTGTCTGCCTCTTGCCTACTTTCTACAACAGAATACTATTATCATGAAGAACTTTACTACTTTGTTTTTATTTTATTATGTAAAATATTATTATGACTATTATTTTGATTCTTCTTTGTATTCTAATGAGAGATGGGGGTGTAGTTTTGGGTGAGTGGGGAAATAGGTATGACCGAGGAGGAATTGGGGGAAATCTTAATCAGAATATATTATATGAAAAAAAAAAAAAACTACTCAAAAAACAGATCAGAATTTTCTAAAAAAGAAAAAGATAGGAAATACAGAACTATACCAAATACAATTCCCTGGACTTTACCAAAGTCCTGAATTTAACCTCCAGGGTAATAAAACACAAATGCATTTGCTTTGTAAAGCCTATGGTCAAACTTTGTTTTTCAGCATCACACAATGATTTCAAACACTAGGCTTGCATGATACATTCTAGAAACGTCCTAAAATCAGAAGACTGTAAGTCAAATTTAGATCTCTGTGACTCCACATTGACTCTAACCACAGCATTGTTTGGGGACAAAGAAAGAAAGTTGTGTAATTTAATGACTCCAAAAGAACAGAGCATTCCACTTGGTGGACAGCAAGGGCTGAAATTAAAGGCACAGCAAGGAGTGAAGTAGAGTTAGAAATGTTTCCGTTTCAGGCATTTTGACATTAGAACTGACCAGACAAGGACATTTTCTACAGAACTTGAAGTAGATATGTGGCTTTTTCTGCTGTGCCCTGCTTAAAATTATCCTCTTAATATTTGCTCTTATATGGCTTAAATAAGAAGAGACACAGAGTCAAGAGAGACAAAACTTATTCTATAATTATTTTATCTAGTTCATCTGGCTGAGGCTGTTCTATTCCCTCATTATTCATTGCATGGTTTAACATCAGTCCTTTTGATATAATTAAAACAGAACCCACTGTAGAATTCACACAACTACTACCTTGAGCTATTAATTAAGAAGTCATTCAGAAAGGAATGGGGAGAGTTGAAGGCTAAAAGTCACTTTTCATTTGCTAAAACCTATAAGAATGACCCACAAAGCAAATTGTAGCTTATTTCAAAGAGATTGTGCTAGAAAATTATTTAGAATAGAATGACAGTTGGGCTTTAGATTTAAATTGTTCCTATATATGTCTGGAAAGCTAGTTTGATTGTAACAATAGCATTTTACAATGCCTTTGAACACCAGAGCAATTTTCCATAAATGTTTTTTATTGGGCTGGTAAGTATTATTTTAGGATAGAACAAGAATCAGTGCAGGTTACTTCCAACACATCTTGCCTCTATTTTCTACTGGCCTCTCAGTTTGCTTCTAAGTAGAACATTATTAACATAATATATTGACTAAAAATTAATGTTTCTGTTATTTTTAATTTATACCAGGAAATAGGTTTTTGTGGTAGTTTTAGTTAAAGACAAAAAGGTAACTGTTTGGGGGTACAAGTAAGAAATCTCTAGTGATGCACCTGAGCAGGATGTAGCAAGGGAGCAGTCATAGGCAGGATATACATGTTTGCCCTTGGTACCAGTCAGGCAAACTTTAAGTAAATGAATAACAGGAAGATATGAGGAGCTGCCAATCACCAGCTTAGCATACCTAGATATATCCAGACAGACATAGTAAATTGGAAGTGGAATTTTAGAAATATCAAAAATTTTAGGGGTTTTCTGGAATGAGAAATCTAAGACATGTATTAAAGTAACAGATTTCTTATAAGCAAATGAGGACCCAGTGACAGACAGCATTCATTTCCCAGGCCATGGCTTCTGGTAGTTGCATTTGCATTTGTACAGACAGCCACAGAAAACGGACAAAACAAAACAACAACAAAAAACACTCACCTGACTTTGTGGAAAAACATCTTCTAGCTGTATATTATTTTGTATGTCAATATATGCAAATTTATGCTAATTTAAATGGAATATTTGGCAGGCTTCTGGGATCCCCATTTAGTTACAACTAAGGAAGTTCTCCCTAAAGAATTACAAACTAGAATAAAATTGTTCCAAAGCCTGATTAATCTTTTTTTGTGGTCTGCATAGAGCTGCCTGCTCATTTATCCAATTCCCTGAGCGGGGACACCTCTGCAGTGCCCTTTCATTTTTGCAAAGATCACACTGTGAGCACGCTTGGACTCATCCTTTTCATTTGAGCTCACAGCTATCTCTGCTCATTTGGGCTTTGTGGTTCTTGATGGCAGCAGGCTCAGGCTGAGATTTCTTTCAAGCTGAAACTTTTCATGTTAGGGTGTAGACTGGAGTTCAGCGATTTTTAACTTGGAGTGAGGTTTGGAGATAAAAGCAGGTGGTTGACTTTGGAACCAGACTCTTTCAGAATGTGAGACTTTTAAAAGTAGGGGCAACTTTCTTACAATGTATTTTTTGCATTGAGAACACTTTGAAAATACTAAGGGCAAACTCAAGGTTGCGTACTTTGAATGTCAGGATAAATAAAAATATATCTGTTCAGCATTAAGTAGAAATTTGTCTGAAGGCTCCCGTGAAGATGAGAATGACAATTATAAAAACAGAATTACAGAGGGATTACTATATCCCAGTTACACTTGTAAGTGCTCTCAGATTTAGTCAGTAATTTATATTATATTTTGGACAAACTCTTTAAGAGGTTTCCAGCTATAAATTAAATCCAATTCTTCATGTTAGGTAAGTATAGTACATACACTTTTACTACTTCCATTGTCTATTGCATAATCCATATGACCTATATTTAGTATCACCATTTTTTCAAAAAGTTTTTGGCAGCTTGGACACAGCTCACTTGCTGCACAAGCAGGAAGAACTTAATTTGATCCCTAATAATTGACAATAATGATGTGGATTGAGCCTGGAATCACTTGTTGCACTGAAGAGAAAGAGACAACAAATAACTGGGGCTAGCAGGTTAACCAGCTTAGCCAACTTGGCAAGTTTAAGGCCAATGAGGCCAATGAGAGACTCTGTCGCAGAAGGCAGTGTGGGTGACTTCTGAGGAATGACATCTGAACACCTGAATACCCATGTGCACCTGTACTCACATGCACCACTTATTCACACATAAATAAATAATCAATCATACAAATATATTTTATTATTTTCCTCTGCACCAGAAATTCTAGGTGCTGAGGATATTAAAAAATAGATTCCCTTTTAATTTTTAAAGATTTGACTCTCTATCTGGGAAAAATACTCTTAGTTCTAGACTTGTCCATTTCAAGTTTGAAATGTTTGTTGGTGACCTAAATCTGTTCTTTTTAAACTATTCTTTGCAACTTTCATAAAATGTATTTTAGCATTTACTTCCAACTTCACTTTACTTATGATTTATCCCATTTTGATACCACTCAACACTGTGTCATCATTTTAAAAATATTTATTTACTTATTTAATAAGCCATCAGCTACAATGTGAGTTATTCATATACTCCTGGACGTGAGGGCATCCAGTAGATCATGAGTGAATCTTCAGGAGACCTACCCTTAAAGACAACTGACTCTCCCTCTCCCCAAAGCCAGAAATTGTCCAAAACTTCTTAATTATGGTGGGAATTCATAAACTCCTTTCCTATGCAATGCTAGAATGTTGATGATGTTGGTCATGCTCAGATATCCACAGCTGCTGTGATATCAGGAGTACACATCTATATGCTATCATATTCAGAAAACATTGTTTTGCTTCTAACCTTCATGATTTGAGGTTCTTACAACCTTTAAGATGAGCTATCTGACAATATGCTAGGTCTTAAAGAAGTTTCTACAAAACGAATGTTATAAATGGTGGGATTAATGTGATTATTGATTTTGGTTTCTTTTTTAGGGTTGCTATATGAATTTATATATATATATATATATAAAACATAAATACATATATAAAAGGAAATTCTTGCTATATTAAATGTATGCTAACTTTTAAATATTTTTTCACTTACCAAGTAGAAAGAATTTGTAGATTCAAATGGTATTAGATTTTTAATTAGGATCTCTTCTTATTGTACGAATGGGCTTGTATAAGCTGGTGTCAGAGTTACTGCTGTCCTGTATTTTACTATCCTTTATTCTCTTCATTTTGACAATAGTAAACAAAAATATACCTTCCAGGCAATAGATGTTTTATCACATGGCTTATTTATATATTTAAAAATAAGAAATAAATCTTACTAATATACAATACAATTAAAGAAAAGTTTGATTCTTCAGCCTCTAAATATCTAGGGAAGAAAAGCAAAAAATCTGGTGTCCTGCAGTATCAACTACTTTAACATCCGAAGAGTCTTCTGTGGATGCTGAAAAGGTCTTCAGAATTCTGATTAGTGTTGGACCATCAGTCTAAATATGGTGGTTTCAAACCATTGGGATTTGAAGGAGTTATAACTTTCCATGCCCAATCAGCAAACCACAACCACCGAACAGCTTGGGATCAGAAACACCCTGGACTGACCCTTCAAACCCCAGTCCAACTATAGGAACACCTGACTCACTCTTGAGGGAGGGGGGAAAGAACTGGATTTGGCCAGAAGTGGAGACTGATCTAAGCATTATTGGGTCAGTGGGACCATAGGACTGTCTGCTCCCTGC
>PVIH01010241.1:0-10555 GCA_004025045.1 Sigmodon hispidus | reverse complement strand
AAAAAACAAAGTTGAGATTATATTGAAGTTCCAATATAGTATTTAATTACTGCCAGTAGTTTTTCTTTAAGTCAGCATTATCTACTATCTAGAAAGTGAACCTGATTTTGGTGTTTTTTTACCTTTACTTTAGTGCTGTTTTGTGTATTTTTACTTAATGGAGAATAAAAATACCATCTGAGTATGAAGATTAGCTTATGGTTAATTATGTGAACTAACCAGGTCATTTAAAGTTTGTGGAACCATAAGGAAGAAGAAAAAAATGTTCTGGTAGTAAGATTTGATATAAATTCTGCAGTGGCACTCAGGGTGGCTGCTCATTTGATTATTGAATCTTCCCAGGTCAGCATGACAAGTCTAAGAATAAACTTTTTAAAACATAAAGCAAAGCTAAATGCTGGAAAAAAGAATAAGTCCTGTGAACATCCACTGGATCTTTGATGTATCCTGGGGACTTTAAAAATGGGCCTTTGTTTTCATTTGTAAATCAAAAAATTCTCTTTCCAGATTAAAGCTATTTGAATTGTATGTTATAAATTTGCAATTGAGGCAATTCATCATAGTATACAAAAAACACATAAAATACACAAAGCTACTTAATGTTTAATCATAATTATTAATTGTTCTCAAAGAGAACATTTTATTGTAAAAAGCAAGGAAGGCCATAGAAATCTATTTCTGGTAGGATTGATTTCACTTCATAAAATCATTAAATATACTGTGTTTATTTCTTAGTAGGTAAGTGAAGCTTTGTCACACTATGAGAGATGTTAGTCTCATAGGACCGTGACCAGTTGAGACTCAGGACACAAGAGTGCATGTTCCTCATCTACTCTTATAGGCATGGTATATTGTTAGGGAGTTCCTCAGATTCTCTACATCTGTGCCCTACAATTTTCAATTGGGCAAGTAATTCCTGCATCCCATATGCCGTTTATATGAAGTAATATAAAAAGACTGGTTTATGTCAAATACTCGAAAGTTCCAAGTCATCATAATGAACGTGTCTAAATTTTCTCCCTCTAATTATGACTTAGAGATTAGATATATTTGAACATATTCTATGAGAATTTAGGCAAAATTATTTGCTTTATTGAATTCATATACAGTCTTTAAGAGCTTGTTGAGGCCTCTGTGATATATTGTCCCAAGACATTTTTGTCAATATTTTATGCAAAAAGTGTATTCCATTGTTATAAAACTACATCCATTGAGTATGGTGGAATTAAATGAAATAATAGAGTATTTTTTAAAAAGTGTAGTGTGTGAAGCAACGAACATCTGTTTTATGGACTAATTGTGTGATGTTTGCTGAGATTTGTTCTTGTTGTTCAGAACTGTGTTTTGAAGGATTGGTCAATGAACCATGTCATAAACACTGTTAAAATGGGATTCTTGTGCATGAATAAATCTGAGTTTTTTTCTGTGCTCTCAGCAGATTTTCCTTTTATAAAATATGGATTTGATTTAAAACGTACTTCGAAGCCAGAATGAGGCAACTTCTGTTAAATCATCTTAACAGGCACAAAGATTTAGTGAAGTTCAGTGATTCCTTACCAGAGAACTATTCTCTCTTTTCTTTTGTGTGTGTGACTTCTCTGTGAGACAAGGTGGAGGTTCCATGAACTGGGGTGTCAAGAAGGAAATAGAGTGTGCATGCATTTATGGCTAAGAATAGGCAACATATGCATTTTCATTTGGAGAAGAAAAAGGAAACACAAGACTGCAAATAAAGCAGCACCTGGTGACTATTCAGGAGTGTTTCAACACTGTCCACCTCTAATTTGGTGTGCCTGGTGGGTCAGACTGTCTGCTCAATGACCATTTTCTGTACACATGAATGGTTTTTCCTTCTCTCAGTTTGTCTTTGAAGCATCCTTGTGACAGGGACCAGAGGTAATGGTCTATTTTTCACAATTTATATATAGGAGCAGAATTAAATCAACAATTTCTTCATCAGGAAGCTGTTTAAATGTCACGTCCAGTGGGGTCAAGTTTGGCAACAAGGTCATGCATGTGGCCACATAAACGGTTTGATCACAACCAGAGGGTTCCAGTGTTTCCAAGTACTACAATTTCAGAGAAGACATTGTTAATTTGCTCGAATATATGAGAAATTTGTTTAGAGATAGAATACTATGTGGCCAGTGAATAGTATTTTATTTTAATAGTTTACTAAATTGAACTGGTATATTAATTCTATGATAGATGATATGTTAATCCTACAATGTATGTCTTCCATAGCCATGTCTTCAAGAAATAAAATAGATTAATCTGTGTGTGGTCTTTAAAGGTGAAAGGTATGATAGATAAATCAGATTTTCTGGAGTTAGACTCTTTTAAAGTGCTAATCAGTTTTCCATTATTACAATAAAATACCTGAAACAATCAGGTTAAGAAAAGGAAATGTTGATTTTATGAATTGTGGTCTTATGTTCAGTTGTCCTGGTGATTTTGGGCCTGTGAAAAGGCAGAACAACCTGTTTGGGCTTGAGTAGTGAAGTAACCTATTGGGAGTCATTCCAAACCCAAATGATATGTACCATTTGATACCTTAACTCTGTCACTGGTTATCTGTTTTACTTTAGGAACCTTGAATAAGAATATACAAGAATAGAAAATGTGACTTCTTTATTCATAATAATAAAAAACAAAAAGAGAGAATTTGCTTATATAATTTTCTTTACATATAATTTAGAAGAGACTACCTCAAAGATTGGTTTGTGAGGATGGATCTACCAGGAGTGGTGGCTGAACTAAACAATATTGGGACAGTGGGACCTTGGAACTGCCTGCCGCCTGCCCAGGGAGGGGATGGGGATGTGGTGGGAGGGGGAAGGAACCTTGAATAAGGATATACAAGGATAGAAAGTGTGACTTCTTTGTTCATAATAATAAAATAAAAGAAAAAAGAAAAAAATAAATAATAAACTCCAGTAAAAATGATTAATATAGTTTCTGTAAGTATCCATTTAGTGTAAGTTATTATTACTATGATTCAATTCTAATATTATGTTCAATCCAGTTTTTCTCTAATTTAGAAACAAAATACGATAATCACGTAGAAAACTCCAGAATGTTTATTGGTTATATATCCTGTGTTAATGCTGTTTCTATGAGTGCCTTTGATGATAGAGAGCAGATTGTTAGATCTTGAATAACTGTGGTGATGACTGACTTGAGGATCCTTTTGAACAGTAGACTATAAATAGAAAATTTCAAGACCTCCTTAAATTTTCTTTTAGAATAATAAATAAATAGAATAATAAGCACTTATGTTGAACAACTGAGGCACAAGCATTGGTGTGTGATTTTGTGTGTGTGTGTGTGTGCTCTCTGGAGCTTGTTGGACTTTTTTGTCTCAGCTCTGTTATTTAGGTTAGAGTGACAAGACAATCTTGGGGTCAAGGCTGCCAGATATACAGTAACTATCTTTAAAATAATCGGGTTTTCAATTAACGGCAGTTTTATCTATGCCTTATCATCCATGGTTACCGTGATTTTTACCGTGTTGGGCTGACTACTAGTATGTTATGGAGTGCTGTTCTATGCATATGGAGTATTAACAACATACATTTTCACTTAATTCTCTATTTTCCTCTCTCCAGGTATGATGACCAAAAATGCTTTCAGAAATTCCTAAATGTCACAAATGTCAAAATTACCTTTATTAAGAACAACTAATCCAGTTTTATCCTCACACCTTTATTTTTTTTAATAAGGGAGGAAAATGCTAGTTTTCAGTTAATAGCTGATTATTTAAATAGGTTTTGCTATGTCTTCTGGCTCGTAACTGCTTGTGTAGTTCAAGAACCTAGCCTATCTTGTGTCTTATCCTATGTCTTTATCTGTCCTTTATTACTGTATATAGCACAGATTTCAGTGTGATATTATTGAAACAGACAGTTTATATGGTGGATTAATGTTTAAGAATCTCCTGGGATAGAGTGGTGACTATAGAGTAGCTTTTCAGATGTTCCAGTATTCTCCGAACCATAGTAGAAAGCATTTTAAATGGCCATCATGATAGCTTCTTGGGATTAGTAATTTTCCAAATGGAATATACTCTTTACTTAAATTATATGGCAACAATAACTCCAACTCCATATACTGTAGAGAGGCAGAGTAACTGTATGCCATTTGCCTGGCCATAGACAAGGGCTCTTTATGTGGAAGGGCATTCTGATTTTGTTTATATTTGTGATAGTCTAATTTAACTTCCTTTCCTTTAAATAAAATATTTAAATTTTTCCTAGGAGGAAAAGGTCTATAGTATGGTTTTGATCCTTTTTAAATACTTGCTTAAGGATATGCAGGAATAGAGAATGTGACTTCTTTATCCATAATAATAAAAAAAAAGGTAAAAGGAAGACTACCTTGTGAAATACAATTGGTGTTACTTGTAGGTGATTTTACAGGTATGAGAGATCTAAATTTTACATAACTGAATATAAATCAGGACCTTATCCACATGATACTCCTTGAACTATAAATCTCTGGTGCAGTTTCAAATTGTGTCTAAACAACTTGGCATTAAAATTCATTCAATACGATGCACTGGACTAGAACAGGTGTAAGGAATGATGGCAATTAACAGAGAAAGGCCACTGAGAAAGTGATAAAATGGTAGTAGGAGAAAGGAATGGGGAAGTTACAGAGCATGGGAGAGCAAAGAGAAAATGAGCACCTCGGTGTGATTTACAGTGCAGATTTAATAAAAGTGAGAGCGATAAGAACTTTTGACTTGACACCAGATTTGTTAATATAAATAATGTGCCTAACGATATGCAAGACAGTTATTATCTAAGAAAGCAGACTTGGATAGAAGAGAGTTTGACATTTAATGTTAAAAAGCACTGTTAATGACATTAGTAGAAGAATCACTGGTTGTATCATGACCACCATCAAAGGGATTGAAGTAAAGATAGGATTCCATGCGTGAAAAATAAGAAGCTGCTGTCTAGACCTCTTTGGGGTGAGAGGCAAAGTGTCTGAACACAGTCAGCTCATGCTCTGGTAGGTCTAAGTCCATGATTTATTAGTGTGATAGCCCTAGCCCCTATCTCATTAGGATTCTTTGTACCTGCAACCTTGATGAACTGTGGCCAGGAGTTGGGGGAGGGGAAGTGGCTCCCCTTCTAGGTAGCTGTCATTTCTTCTATCCTAGCTCCATCTGTCACATAGGCTGGATTTCTCTAGTGCTACCACTACATTTCAGCGACCCAGAGTTTTCTTAAAAATAAGGTTTATTTATTTCTTTCTGATAACAAAGTGTCTTAGATTCCTTGACTTTTCTCAGTGATGAAGTACAACTACACTAATAAATTCCAACTGGTCACTGAAAAAAAAAAAAAAAAAAGAAAAGAGAAAAAACTTTTCCATCACCAACATCTCAATATAGAACAGGAGTTCTCAGATTTCAGACTGAACTGAACAGAAGAACTTTCAGCACAGATGCTGGACTTGGCCACAGGCTTTCTGATTCAGCAAGAGTGTTTTTCTTTGTGATAAGTTTGTGTGTGATAAGAAATCTACAAAACTAGAAGACACATTGTGAACTACACACATTTAGCTTTCAATGGGATCTATGCGCAACCTATATTCTGGCTATAGAACATGAGTGAAAACTACCTACCACCAAAGTGTTTTATAATGTGAAGAATCTTTTAGAAAAGTATGAGTGCCCAGATAAACTCTGGGCTATTTTGTTGGGAATATAGATTAGCATAGCATACAAAGAGTCAGTAGTACTTGCTAGTGTCCTCATGGACATTTTATAATATTAGAAACTTTGCACTGCACATGAGAATGTGAAAGTGTATGTATTTGTGAATGTGTGTGTTTATGTATGTAAGTATGTTTGTGGCAAGATACTACTGTATTTGGATGAACTCTCTCGGGCTGTGTGTTCTTTGTTCTTTAAAAACTTTTGACAATAAAGAGGGAAAAGATTTGCTGCTTGACGAATCCAGAAATTACATTCTCAAAGATCATTGATAAACGATTTAACATATTTTCAGAATATTAACTCTTATGGATATGTCAGGCTTTATTCTCAGAAAGAAATTTAGAAATCAAAACAATGTTGTTTAACAATAGAAACATTTAGAGAGTGAATGTTGTGGTGAATGTAAAATGGCCCCTACAGACTCATGTGTTTGAACACTTGGTCCACCACTTTTAAAACTTTCTTGACAATATCAGAATCTTTTGAATATGAAAAGTAGTAGGCAAACACAGGTCATTGGGGGTAATGGAGTTATCTTTTTCTTTATTTATTTTGTATTTATCAATAAAACAGTAAAATTAATTAAAAATGCTGAAAAGTTAACAATAACTATAAAGAAGATAAAAATCATAAGCATGACTTATCAAGGGTGATAATGCAAATAAGATTGCTACACACACACACACACACACACATATATATATATATATATATATATATATATACTTTGTGTTCGGCTTTCTCTCTGAATTTTTTTTTCCATCCCTGTATATCCTTATTCAAGGTCCTTTCCCCCTCCTGCCACATCAGGTCATTTTTCTTCTCCACAACTCCCCATCCCCTCCCTGGGCAGGGAGCAGACAGTTCTATGGTCCCACTGACCCAATAATGTTTGGATCAGTCTCCACTCCTGGCCAAATCCAGTTTTGTCACCCCTCCCTCAAGAGTGAGTCAGGTGTTCCTATAGTTGGAGTGGGGTCTGAAGGGTCAGTACAGGGTGTTTGTGATCCCAAGCTATTCAGTGGTTGTAGCTTGCCACTTGAACATGCTTGGCTTTTTTTCTTGTTTGTTTGTTTAGAGACCACTAATGACTGAGTACATCCCCTACTTATCTTTCTGAGATTGTGATACCTCGCTCAGGAGGATATTCTCCAAATCCATCCATTTGCCTGCTAATTTTAGGATATCATTTTTTCTTACTGCTGAGTAGTATTCCATTGTGTAGATATACCACAGTTTGTTAATCCATTCTTGATTTGAGGGACACCTAGGTTGTTTCCAGGTTCTTGCTATTACAAATAATGCTGCTATGAACATAGCTGAGCTAATTAATACCTTAGGAGTGTGAATGTGCCTCTTTAGGGTACACACCCAGAAGTGGTATTGCTGGGTCCTTGGGGAGATTGATTCTCAATTTTCTGAGAAATCACCATATTGCATTCCAAAGTGGCTCAACATGTTTACACTCCCACCAACAATGAAGGAGTGTTCCCCTTGCTCCACAGCATCCTCTCCAACATAGGCTGTCATCTGAGCCTTTAATCTTAGCCAGTCTAACAGGTGTTAGGTGGTATCTCAAAGTTGTTTTGATTTGCATTTCTCTGATGGCTAAAGATGAAGAGCACTTTTTTAGGTGCCTTTCAGCCATTCATAGTTCCTCTGCTGAGAATTCCCTTTTTAGATCTGTACCCCATTTTTTGATTGGGTTATTCAAGGTTTTGGGCTCTAGATTCTTGAGCTCTTTATATATCTTAGAGATCAAGTCTCTATCACTTGTAGGGTTGGTGAAAATCTTTTCCCTTTCTGTAGTCTGTTGTTTTGTCATATTGACAGTGTCCTTGGCTTTGCAGAAGCTTCCTAGCTTCAGGAGATCCCACTTATTGATTGTTGGTCTTAGTGTCTGTGCCACTGGTGTTATATTTAGGAAGTGGTCGCCTGTGCCAATTTGTAGTAGTGTATTTCCCAGTTTCTTTTCTATCAAGTTCAAAGTGGCTGGGTTTAAGTTGAGGTCTTTGGTCCACTTGGATTTGAGTTTTGTGGAGGGTGACAGGCTCAGATCTATTTGCATTTTTCTACACACTTCCATCCAGCTATGCCAACACCATTTGTTAAATACACTATCTTTTCTCCATTGAATGTTTTGGACCTCTTTGTCAAAGATCAGGTGTTCACAGGTTTTTGGGTTAATGTCTTGATCCTCAATTCTATTGCATTGGTCCACAAATCTGTTTTTATGCCAGTACCAGGCTGTTTTTATTACTGTAGCTCTATGGTATAGCTTGAAGTCAGGGATGGTGATGCTTCCTGAGGTTCTTTTGTTGAGTAAAGTTGTTTTGGCAATCCTGGCTTTCCTGTTATTCCAAATGAAATTGAGTATTGTTCCTTCAAGGTCCAAAAAATATTGTGTTGGCATTTTGATGGGCAGTGCATTGAATCTGTAGATTGCCTTTGGTAGAATTGCCATTTTTACTATGTTGATCCTACCAATCCAGGAACATGGGAAAGCTTTCCATTTTCTGACATCCTCTTCAATTTCTTGCTTCAGTGATTTAAAATTTTTGTCAAATAGGTCTGTTACTTCTTTGGTTATAGTTACTCCAAGGTATTTAATACTATTTGCAGCTATTATGAAGGGTAATGTTTCCCTTATTTCTTTTTCAACTTTTCTATCTTTGGTTTATAGAAGGGCTACTGATTTCTTTGAGTTAATCTTGTATCCTGCTACATTGCTGAAGGTGTTTATCAGCTGTAGCAGTTCCTTGGAAGAATTTTGTGGGTCACTTATGTATACAATCATATCATCTGCAAATAGAGATAGCTTCACTTCTTCTTTTCCAATTTTTATCCCCTTAATCTCTTTTTGTTCCCTTATTGCTTTAGCTAAAACTTCGAGAACTATATTGAATAGATAAGGCGAGACAGGACATCCTTGTCTAGTTCCTGGCTTTAGTGGGATTGCTTTGAGTTTTTCTCCATTAAGTTTGATACTGGTTGTCGGCTTCTTGTAAATCACCTTTATTATATTTAGGTATTCTCTCTGTATTCATCATCTCTCCAGGGCTTTAATCATAAAGGAGTGTTGGATTTTGTCAAAGGATTTTTCCGCATCTAAGGATATGGTCATGTGGTTTTGTTCCTTTAGTTTGTTTATATGATGGATAACATTTACAGTTTTTCGTATGTTGAACCAGCCCTGCATTTCTGGGATGAAGCCTACTTAGTCATGGTGGATGATATCTATTATACATTGTTGTATACAGTTTGTCAAAATTTTGTTGAGATTTTTCACATCAATATTCATGAGGGAAATTGGTCTACAATTCTCCTTCCTTGTTGTGTCTTTGAGTGGCTTGGGTATTAGTGTGATTGTGGCCTCATAAAAGGAATTTGGCAATATTCCTTCAGTTTCTACTGTGTGAAATAGTTTGAGGAGTAACAGTAGTAATTCTTCTTTGAATGTCTGGTAGAATTTGGCACTGAAATCATGTGGACCAGGACTTTTATTTTTGGGGAAGTTTTTAATGACAGCTTCAATTTCCTTAAAGGTTATAGGCCTGTTTAGGTAATTAATCTGATCTTCATTTAATTTTGGTAGATGGTACCTGTCCAGAAAGCTGTTCATTTCTTCTAGGTTTTCCATTTTTGTGGAATACAGATTTTCAAAATATGATCTGATAATTCTCTGGATTTCCTGGGGGTTTGTTGTTATGTCCCCCTTTTCATTTCTGATTTTGTTGATTGGAACACTCTCTCCATATTTTTTGATTAGTTTGGCTAAGGGCTTATCTATCTTGTTAACTTTCTCAAAGAACCAACTCTTAGATTCATTGATTCTTTGTATTGTTCTTTTTGTTTCAATTGTATTGATTTCAGCTCTAAGTTTGATTATTTCCCACCATCTACTCCTTCTAGGTGAATTTGCTTCTAATTGTTCTAAGGCTTTCAGCTGTGCTGTTAGGTCTCTAGTATGGGATTTCTCTAGGTTTTTCATATAGGCATCTAGCACTATGAATTTTCCTGTTAAGACTACTTTCATTGTATCCCACAAGTTTGGACATGTTGTAGATTCATTTTCATTGAATTCTAGGAAGACTTTGATTTCTTTCTTAATTTCTTCCTTGACCCAGAGATGGTTCAGCTGAGTGATGTTTAGTTTCCATGAGTTGGTAGGCTTTCTTTGGGTTTTGATGTTGTTGAACTCTAACTTTAGGCCCTGGTGGTCCGATATGTTACAAGGGATTATTTCCATATTTTTGTATCTGTTGATATTTGCTTTATGATCAATTATGTGATCAGTTTTGGAGGAAGTTCCATGAGGAGCTGAGAAATATTTATATTCCTTTGCCTTTGGGTGGAAGCTTCTGTAGATATCTATGAAATCCATTTGCATCATAACCTCTTTTAGACTCCTTATTTCTCTGTTGAGGCTCTGTCTGGTTGATCTATCCAGGGTTGAAAGTGGGGTATTGAAGTCTCCCACTATTAGCATATAAGAATTGATGTGGGATTTGAGCTTTAGCAGTGGTTCTTTTACATAAGTAGGTGCCCTTATTTTAGGGGCATAAATATTCAAGATTGAAATCTCCTCCTGACCAATTTTTCCTGTGATGAATAAGTAGTGACCATCCTGGTCCCTTTTAATTGCTTTTAGCTTAAAGTCTACTTTGTTAGATATTAGGATTGCAACCCCTGCTTGTTTCTTAGGACCATTTGACTGGAAAATCTTTTCCCAACCCTTTATTCTAAGCCTGTGTCTGTCTTTGCAGTTGAGGTGTGTTTCTTGTAGGCAACAGAAGGATGGCTTCTGTTGTTGTATCCATCTTGTTA
>PVIH01010240.1:32693-70563 GCA_004025045.1 Sigmodon hispidus | reverse complement strand
GATCACAAAAAATCAATACTTTTACAGTAATGTTTTGCACTGGAATCATAGTGAGTGCCTGGATGAGTTGTAGTTTCTAGGCTGTAATTTAATACCTTTAACACATGAATGAACTTCTTTTTGTGCCTTGATCATACATGTGCATGAGCATATAATGTAGGCAACAAGGACAAGATGCTAATTTTATAGCTAACTGCATATTAGTTGAGATGCACTGACCAAAACTCTAGGTAGAACAAGTAAAAAGACCACAGCAAGTGTAGCAGAAGTTCTGAGACTGACATACAATGTTGACATCTTTTGTAAAATGCACACAAGAAAAAGGTATCTGAGGCTCTGCTAAAGATCAATGATCCTTCAGTAACTAGAATTGCAGATTGATCTCTAGACTGGAGCCTACTATGAATCAGAGATCCACACATTGAAATCCACTAGCCCACCCCAAGCTTTAAACATTCCCAATTCTATGGCCATGGCAAATCAGTATATAGATGACTCTCAATGTTTGGACGCTTGACCAATGCCTTTGACTTTGGGATAATGTGAAGGTGATATACATTCTGCATAAACAGCACTGTAAATTTTGATTCAAAAGCTAGCTCTGTGTGATCCAGCTTTCTTTCTGATAATGCCGGACCAATGACCATGAGCCACAGCTTGCAGAAGTCTGTGTGACTGTTAACTTCCCACAGTACTGCATATGGCTAAACTGTGATGTTCAGTAGGCTATAGTATAGTTGATGCATTTTTGACTGGGATAGTTTTTAATGGAATGGGTGTACTGTACTGTTGCCTACTGTCAGTCAAGCAGAATCCATTACAAGGTGAAAGTCATATAAAATACTAAGAGATAGAGAACACTCTTGCTCAGCTTGATTTCAATTTTTTTCATCTTTTTCCACTTTATTAGTCTGACCAATATTTCCCTTAGTAATCATGCCATATATTTACTAGATGTTTCATCATAAATTTATATTTCTTTCAAAAATAGGGTCTCATCATGTAGCCCTGGTTGGCCTAGAACTTGACAAATCTCTGTGAGTTGGCCTTACACTGAGATCCATCTTCCACTGCCTCTTGAATGCGGGGATTAAAAGGATGAGCTATCATGCTTCCATGACATTAAAATACTGTTAAAAAAATTGTTTATACTTCTATAAATAGTTCATAATAGCATTATATTTCAAAACAGCACATCCTACAGGTAAGAAATCTATAATTTTAAAAGAAATTATAACATGATTTACTGCAGGGCATTCTATCTTGGTACCTCTTGGGGGAGGGGGTGAGAAGGCACAGGGACAATGACATGGGCCTTGGGAGTCAGGTGAGAAATAGACTGCAGACTCAGACTCACAGACTCACTTTATTCAGCAATGGGAAGAACCTTATATACCTTCTTCCCAGAACCCTTTAGCAGACAGAAACTCCTCCAGCTGTGACATTTCTCTCTCCTTGGCCTCCAGGATCTCTATGGTCATGCATCACCAGGTACAGCAGACTCCAAGGTGGCTCAACAGGAAGCAGCCAGTGTGCACACCCACGCATAGTATCGGAACAAGACAACTAAGGCTTCATCAGGCTAGGCTGGTTGCATTCCCCTACAATGAGTGTTTAAATATCAATGATGAGCTTGATGGGGAGGGGGGAGTCCTTGGGACAGGTCCATGCCACTAGCTTATATTTTAATATATTCTTGTTTAAGAAATTTTCAAATATTTGCTATGCTTTGCAGCAAAAAGATGAAAATTTTTGTTTATTCAGATTTTTTCACAGTCTAATTCTACTCTCATGTCCTTTATATCTCATACTTCCTGAAGTTCCCTACTTTATAGAAATATAAACCGTCTTAGATACTCCTACATTTACATTAGTTAGTGTCCTGATTTTCCTCATCAGTCATTTACTTTTCCATGTCTTTCAAGCTTTGGAAAATCTTGAGATGTGAACCAGAGGAGCCATTTCCACCACCATCTGCTCTAGAAATGGGCCAATATATGGGAGACCAGCATTGGCAAAAGTCTGCTTTAAAAATTCTATCAAATTATCCCATACAATAGAAACAAAAGGAACATTGCCAAACTCTTTCTATGAGACTAAATTCACTCTGCTACCTAAGCCACACAAAGATGTAACAAAAAAGAGTTTTACAAATCAATCTCTCTCATGAACACTGATGCCCAAATACTCAATAAAATACTTGTACACCTAAATCAAGAACATATTTTAAAAAATATCTACCATGATTAAGTAGGTTTCATATCAGAGATGCAGGAATGATTAAACATATGAAAAACTGTCAATGTCATCCATCATATAAACAACCTGAAAGAAAACAAAAAAAAAAAAACCACACATGATCATCTGATTAGATGCTAAAAATGCCTTTAACAAAATCCAACACTCTTTCATGATAAAATTCCTGGGAAATCAGAAATACAGGGAAAATACCTAAACACAATAAAGGCAATATATAGCAAACTGACAACCAACATCAAACTAAATGGAGAGAAACTCAAACCAATTTCACTAAAATCAGAAAGAAGACAAGGCTGTCCTCTCCCCTCATATTTATTCAATATAGTTCTCAAGTCTTAGCAAAAGCAATAAGAGAATGAAAGGAGGTTAAGGGATACAAATTTGAAAGGAAGAAGACAAACTATCAGTATTTGCAGACAATATGACAGTATACATAAACGACCCCCAAAATTCTACCAGGTAACTCCTATAGCTGATAAACACCTACAGCAATGTAGCAAGGTACAAGATTAACTAAAAAAAATCAGGGAAATATCACCCTTTACCATAGCTGTAATAGCATTAAATATTTTGAAGTAACTTTAACCAAAAAGGTGACAGACATGTATGACAAGAACTTTAAGGCATGACGAAAGAAATTGAAAAAGATATCAGGAAGTGGAAAGATCTCTCATGCTCCTAGATAGGTAGGACTAGCACAATAAAATGGTAATCTTACCAAAAGCAATCTGCAGATTCAATGCAATCCACATCAGAATACCAATACAATTTTTAGAGACCTTAAAAGAATAATACTCAACTACATATGGAGTAACAAGAAACCTAGGATTGCTAAAACAATCGTATTCAATAACAGAACTTCAGGAGGCATTACCATCCCTGACTTTAAGCTACCATATAGAGCTAAAATAATAAATCAGCCTGGTACTGGTATGAAAACAGACTTATAGATCCATGAAATCAAGTGAAAGACCCTGACCTTATTCCACACACTTATGAATACCTGATTTTTGAAAAAGAGGCCAAAAATATACAATGAAAGAATGATATTATCTTCAACAAATGGTGTTAGCATAACTGGATATTAATATGTAAAATAATAGATCCATATCTATCACACTGCACAAAATTCAAATCCAAGTAGATCAAAGACCTCAACATAAACATAGCTATACTGAACTTGATAGAAAAGTGGGAAATAAACATGAATACATTGGCACAGGTGAACTTTTCTATATATAACACCAGTAGCACAGACACTGACAGCAACAATTCATAAATGGATCTCCTGAAACTGTGAAGCTTCTGTAAGGCAAAGGACAAGATCAGTAAGACAAAAATGATAGCCTACAGAATGGGAAAAGATCTTCACCAACAGTACATCTGACAGAGAATGGGTCTTTAAAATATATAAAGAACTCAAGAAACTAGAGGTCAAAAACAAATAATTCAACTAATAGTGGGGTTCAGAGCTGAAAAGGGAATTCTCAACAAAAAAATTTCAAATGGCTGAAAGACACTTAAAGAACGGCTCAACATCTTTAGCCATCAAAGAAATGCAAATCAAAACAATTCTGAGATACCATCTTAGAAGTGTCAGAATGGCTAAGATCAAAAACACAGAGGACAGCCTATGCTGGAGGGAATGTAGAGCAAGGGGAACACTTCTCCATTGCTGGTGGGAATGCAAAAATTGTACAGCCACTTTGGAAAGCAGTACAGTGGTTTCTCAGAAAACTCAGAATCAATCTATTCAATGATTCGACAAGGTCACTATTGAGCATACACCTAAGGCATGGACATTCTTATCCCAAGGGCATTAGCTCAACTATGTTCATAGCAGCATTATTTGTAATACCCAGAACCTGGAAACAACCTAGATGCCCCTACACTGAAGAATGGATGAACAAATTTACATAATAAAGTACTACTCATCATTAAAAAAAAAAATTCCTAAAATTTGCAGGCAAATGGATAGAGTTAGAGAGTATCATTCTGAGTGAGGTAACACAAGTCCAGAAAAATATACATGTATATACTCACTCATAAGTGGATCTTAGACATAAAGCAAAGAATATCCAGGCTGCAAACTTCAATCTTCGAATTGTAGGTACCAGGAGAATCTTGAGACATTGATCTTGAGACATTCAGGGATTCTGCTAGGAAGGGAAAATCAGGAAGATCTCTCAAGTAAATAAAAATCATTTGGTGATGTGAGCAAGGGGAGGTGAGAAGAGATCATGAGAGAATGAGATGGTTGAGTGGGAGGAGCAACAGAGAGGGAGAACAAAGAAATAGATATCTAGATAGAGGAAGCCATTGAGGGGTTAGAGAGAAACCTGGTGCCAGGGAAACATCCAAGAACTCACACGATGTCTCAGGCTGTGACTCCAAGCAACAGTAGAGAGGGTGCCTAAACAGGACTTTCCTATAATCAAATTAATGCCCACTCTAATAGTCATTATAGAACCTTCAACCAGCAACAGATAGAGGCAGAAGGAGAGATTCATAGCTAAGTACCTTGTCTAGCTCCTAGTACAGTCGAAGAGAGAGAGAGAGGAGAGAGAGGAGAGAGAGAGAGAGAGAGAGAGAGAGAGAGAGAGAGAGAGAGAGAGAGAGAGAGAGAGAGACAGTATATGAGCAAAGGGATCAGGATCATGAGGAGGAGACCCAAAGAGATGGCTGACCAAAGCTATTGGGAACTCATGAACTCTGAAATGACAGTTGAGGAACCTTCATGAAAAGGAACTAAACCCTCTGAATGTAGACAACAGTCAAACATTGTGGGCAGTTTCTAGGGCCTCTTGCAGTATGACCAGAGTATATTCATGGTGCATGAACTGATATCATGGAGTCCATTACCTGCAGAGAACACCAACTCAGCCTTTATGCCGGGGTGAGGGACTCAGACCTACCTTAACTGGATATGCCAGACCAAACTGACTCACCTTTGGATTCCTTGTCCTCCTTGGGGAATGAATGGGGGTATGGGGTGAGGGGAGACTGAGGGAGAACTGGGAGGGACTGGGAGGAGGGAAGGGATGGGGAGCAGTGAGTGGTAGATATGAAAAAAAGATTTTTAAATAAAAAAGTTATCTTTAAAAGGTAGGCATACTGATCTATTTCTGGGTGATCTTTGGGCTGGGTAGAGAGTCTAAATTTTCAGCAAGCTTCACATTTACATCTTTATAAGAATAATAATTAATTTATTCTTTTATTGTATGAATATTTTGTCTGCAAGTATGTTTAGACAGAGCCCCTGGAACTGGAGTTATAGGCAGCTATTTGATGCTGGAAATTGAACCCAGGTCCTCTGCAAGAGCATCCAGTGCACTTAGCCACTGAGAAATCTACCCAGACCCCTCTCTCCATAAATCATTTACACTTAAAACTTAAAGCGAGTCTCTGTTGACATATACTTTCATGAATTTCATGTCTACAAATGTAAAGTACATATACTGTGGTAAAATTAGAGTGTCACATAGGACCTCCTGCCCTTGCTGGGGAAGAGATGGGGAGATGTGGAGAAGAGAGAGTGACTGGAGGGGGTGGGAGGGGGAAGAGACTTTAAACAAGGATATGCACGGATAGAAAATGTGACATTATTTATAATAATAAAAAACAATATGTTCAATGATAATCATAACATTGATTCTTACATAGTCTAGAATTTGGGAGTTGCTCCTTTACCTAATTATGTCAATACTGATTTTGTGGAGAATAAGTTTAAAAATATATATCCCAAAATAATTGTCATGTATGAGTCTTCATTTAAATAACATTCAATTCTAAGTGCTTAGCATCAAGCAATGTTCACTCGGCTTCTGAAGGGACGTTGACATACTAATGGTGGAGGGGGCCTAGAAAGTGGGATGGATAAGGGATCTTCAGCATCGTCTACTACTGTTTCCTCTGCCCCTAGCAGTTTGGAGAATAAAAATTCAGTATTGGCTAAAAAACCAAAAACCAAAAACCAAACAAACAAAACAGCAACAACAAAAAGCAAGCAAACAAACAAACAATAAAAACAGATGACACTGGAAGATCCTGCGGTGCATTAAGGAGACTGCCCAGTCTGCACAGCATGGAGAGCCAGCCCACAAGACAGAGTGGGGAGAGAGGATCCAACTCTCCACATCATCCTATCGTTCCTCCAACTACATCTCTCTACTCTTCTCTGAAATCAGTCAAGGCCCTCCTTTTAAAAGCATCTCCTTCACCACAGAATTGGTACATATTTGATTTAAAAAAGACGAAGAACACAAAGCTTACGTTAAGCCAGAGAGTAGCTGGTCACTGGTAGTTTTTTCAAGTATTTATTTCCATTTTTCCCCCACCATGCATATTTTTAAAAGGAAAAATGTACAAAATTGGATAATGGCTATCTAGGGAATTCACCTGATTTTTTTTTCATTCTCATAACATTAAAAATGTTAGCATGGCTTATGCTTTAACTTATTATTTGGAAATTATTTTAGTTATCACAAGAGCACATTTTGTTATAATTTTGCTTAGTAGTGTGTATATAATTTTTGTCATACAGCTGGGTGGGTAGCAGAGGCTGGGAGAAATGTTTACAAGTAAGAAAATCGTACTTAGTTTTCAGCTGCCAATGGACATGTGAATTGTTTCAATTTTACCTTTATTACAAATAATAGTATACTTTGGGTATCTGATGATCTCCTTGCCATGAATGTTTTAGTGATAGTGACTGTATATACACATGTATGTACAATATGTATATTGTGCAATAAGCATACATGTATGTATGTATATATTTATATATGTATATATATGACTTTAACACATATAATGACATTTATTTCAGAAAGATTATTCTTATTTCACCATTGCCCATTAGTGTGGGATGGGACTTAGTTCATTTTATTTTTGCACCTTTTTTTTTTGTTTTTGTTTTTGTTTTTTTGTTCTGTTTTTGTTTTTGTAACAAATGTTTAATCATTTAAGAAGAAAATTAAAGAAAAATATGTAAAAATTTCCATATCAATACCTTTGAGAAGTTGTTTTTAATTATCCTTATACTATCCCATTGTGACACTTTCACTTTGTAACTTTTAAAAATACATCTAAAATTACTGAATTAAAAAGCAAAGAAACTATTTATTTTTAAATAAATAAATAATAAATTAATAAAAAAAATTATCAAGTAGTATAAATTTAGGATAACATTTTGAGACTGCATTACTGAAATGTAACTTATATCATTAACACACAGTTAAGTAGGAGAACTGAGACATAGAAGCTGGGTGAGTCTATAATTGATAGATACGATGGACTGTTTTATAGAAAGGTATATGTAGAGGCTGTGTAGAAAAGTTGACCTTTGAGTTGAATTTACAATGGTTGAGTGTCTGAGAACAGAAGGAACATACAGGGACAGAACATGTGTCCAGTGGCGACATTTGTTTCAAAGATGGAACACGGGGTACAGAAGTCCACAGAATTAATTCTCAGAAAATCATTTTTAAGCAAGGTAGCCCCGTATAGGAGATGGAACTTCCACAGAAATCTGTAGTAGCATGAATGAAACTCAGAGCCCGATATGAGGAGGGTGGAGGCTGAAATATCAGAGAGAGAGGAAGCACCACAGTCAGTTCTCACCAAACTGTCTTCCAACTTTCTCAGCCTCACACCTGGTTTCTTCTGCCCGTCGCTTCTGTTTCTGCCTGGTTTCTAGAGCCCTTGTATACCCTATCCCATCCAGATTAGGATTAAAGGCGTGTACCCTTGAATTTACAGAAACAGAAGAAGTTCTGTCTCTGGAGTTATGGGATAAAGGATGTTGGTTACCACTCCCGGCTTTCTCTGAGATGGCTTAAAGGTGTTTGCGATTGACTGACTGTTTATCCTTGGATTCAAGGATCAAAGATTTCCTGAGCTGTCTGCTTAGGATTTGATTGTGTGATCTCTCTGATATCCCAGGGTTTATTAAATATTTAATATATGTCCACAGAAATCCATATGCTAAATTGTTGCTACTGCCTTTGTATCTGACACTTATTGCACATCTATTATATTTTGTGATACTGCCAATCTATAGAGAAGGAAAATACCAGTTTATTGTAGAATAGTGACAATTCTGACCTTATCAGGTCCAAAGGCTTCTAATCTTTTATCTTGGGGCTTAGAGGTGGGTACAATTCTTTCTTTCTTTCTTTCTTTCTTTCTTTTCTTTTTTTCTCTCTCCCTTCCTTCCTTTTTTCTTCCTCCATCTCTCTCTTCTTCCTTTATTTCTTCCCTTCTTTTCTCTTTTAATTTCTTTTTTATTTTTATTGAAAGTAGATTCTTTTCTCATACAATACATCCTTACCACAGTTTCTCCTCCATCCACTCCTTCCAGCTTCCTCTACCCCTCACCTCTTCCCCAGATTCACTCCCCGTTTCCTCTTAAGAAAAGAGCATGCCAACAGAGATCCACAGCCAGATAGATGTAGAGAGATCATCTAAATTGGAAGTCTTCCTTGGATCTCTTGGAAAGACTGTAGAAGTCAGAGAGGATGGAGCACACCAGGAGAACATAGCCCACTGAATCAATTAGGCCAGGCTCACATGGGCTCACAAACACTGAAGTGGCAAGCACCAGACCTGCACGGGTCTGCACTAGGTCCTCTGTGTATACATTATGAAAGTTAGCATGGTGATTTTGTGGGACTTAACAATGGGAGCAGGTGTGCCTCTGACTTTCGCCTGCTCTTGAAACTCTTTTTCTCCTATTAGTTTGCCTGGTCCAGCCTCTACATGAGGGTTTCCTTGTCTTGTTATATCTTGTTTCATCCTGTTTGGTAGGGACAGGGAAGTTCTGTGAATTTTCTCAATTCTGGTATAACTCATCATAACTCATCTACATCCCACCCATATACTTATGATTAGAACCTTTGCAAAGAAACCTCTCAACTTCTCTGAATTAGGCCTGTTATAGTTTCCTAATGGAACATTTACTAAAACCACCTCATTTTGATCATGGTCAGTTAGGGTCTCTGTCCAAGTGCCTTTTCATGGACAGCTGAGCGGATCCATCTGCTTCCATCTGCTTGTGTGGTCTTGAGCACTGTACTAGACATCTCCGAGCATCAGAGAATTTATCTGTAGAACAGAAGCTTAGATCCTTCTGTCTCTTATCTCATGCACCCAAAGTTTCACTCTGCAAAGCACTTAACAAGTTTTCCTAAGAAAATAGCAGAGTCATGCTTCTCTGAGGAGGGCAGTCAAAGACCACAGCCTCCCTTTACAGACTCTGCATCACTGACATGAGGTCTCCAGTGGCCTCCAGCAGAATAGAAAAATTTCTCATGCCCTTGTTGGGGAGGAGGTAAAGTGATGTGTAGAAGAGGACTCCAAAGCTTACAGAGAAGGTCAAGAAGAACAGCACCCAGATCTAGCTCCAGTTCATAAGAGTTCAGAGCCTGTGCCATTTTCTAGCTTGCAATACTGCTCCTGTGTTACAAAGGAAAGGCAAAAATATGAAGCAAAGGGAACTTAGATAACAACTAGATCATTTTAGCTTCATAAATAAGATAAGCTTATATTGCTTCTTTCTACTGGTTTCTTCCAAAGTTTACCTGTAAATTGACTCTCAATAATTCTTTGAAATAATTTGAGCATAATATCACATTTTCAGGGTAGCTTCCAAATTTATAGTACTTTTACTCATTGCTGCTGAATTGATGTATCATCTCATACTGCCCATTCTCCTAATTTATAGCATTTATATCATCTGAAATTATAACTTCCAAACATTTATTCATTTCTTTGTTATGCCTTCTCACCACTGCCTTCTAACAGAGATCCAAGGGGTCAAAGAAACATGAGTATGATTACAACATGTACATTCCCATAATGCAGACATCATGAGTAATTTCTTACCTGCAGTCATCAGGCATATATAGAAACAGAAAAACAAAAGAATGAACTAGAAAATAAACTTACTCAATTCTATGATAAACTTGGATAGTCTTTTGCTAGGAAGCTAGAGATAGGAGTCTGTGAAAGAAATTAAACACAGATTGTTTTCTTTCTAGAATTCCAACATTGAAAACAAGAGTAGAAGAGAATGGATTCTTTACCATAGTTTATACTACCTGACTTTGTGGGGTAAAGGAAAAAAAAATGCATGCTTATAAAATCATATTATCTTAAAGAAGCATCTCATTATGCTTATATCCAATTTAAACACTTAAATTACAGTGACAAAACAAATGGCTTTGAGTAAGAGAAACAGGAGTGTGTTCCTGTAGCTTCTGAACCACATTACTAAACCTCCCACATAGAGAGATGTGTCCTGTCATTTTCTCATTGGGAAGTGGCAGCCTGTTTGCTTTTGCATGGCTGTAGAAAAAGAGCATGGGGGCACAAATTAAATGGCTTTTGGAATGAGTGTCCTTTTAAATCTTTGTCCTTTGAAATTCAAAGGTCAATGATACTTTCTATATGCAAATGCAGTTGTTAAATGCATTGCACATTACCAGTTCTGACAGAAGGGGAAAAACTACCAGTTTATCTCTGTTATGGGTCAGGAAAATTCTGGGACATTATGCACACAGTATGACAATGAGATAGTGTGGTTTTATTTCTCTCTTTTCAGAGGTTCTTCCAGTGTACACAGAAAGCCCAGATTTTCTTTCCCCATGTGTCTAAACCAGATTCAATATCTTTTCGACATTGTAATCGGTTGCAATCCTTCATCCTGTTGAAGATTAAGCCGAACTTCTGCCCTTTAATAAAAACTTTAATAAAAACTCTCCTGGAAAATTTCTTGTGGTCAAGACTTATTTTCAGTTTTGATCTGGATGCTTTCTATTGAAACTAGACAATTTGAAGTGACAGGAAGTGCCGATATGGTAAGAGCTGAAATTTGATATGCTTTCCTTTAAGGAGCTTGATACACTTTTAAAAAACTGTTTAATATGAGTGAACTGCACAGATGTTGATTTACAAATCATATTCTTCAATTCCTGATAAATATTCAATTGCTTGCACTGGAGCTAGAAATTTTGAGCAAGGAGGAACAGGTAGGAGGCAGATGGTGGCTACATGTGATACTGAGGTTTAGGTAAAAAGTGGGATCAGTTTTTTTAAAAGTAAGACCTGCCTGCTGCATCATCTTACCTATCACATTCATACAATGAAACAGTATTACCTGAGTAACAATACTCCTTTGGGTGCCAGAGAGATGGCTCAGCAGTTAGGAATACATATTGTTCTTACAGGGACCTATGGTCAGGCTCTAGCATCTCTCCTGAGCATCTCGCAACTGTCTAGAACTCTAGCTCCAGAGGATCAGATGCCTTCTTCTGGCTTTTGTGGGTATCTGAGACATCTACACATACCCACACAGATACAAATAATTAAAAAATAAAATAAATATGAAGAATACTCCTATGCATCATTATTACATTTAGTGAAAACTCTAGAGCCAAATTATATTTCTAATACCTACTCACTACATAAGTAAAGGAAAACATCCAACATTCCTGAGTCTCAATTTCTGTCTTTATCTACTAAAGCCAAATTGTACATCTTGTATGGTTGCAATAACTAATAGAAAACCATGGTCACAGCTAGTATTTATAAAGTATGTACTAGGTAGAAACTGTAATTACAGAGTCCACAATTTACAGTGTAATGAGGTATTGACCAACACTAAAATAGTTCCAAGAAGCTTACCATGTTCATCTCCCCCCCCCCCGCCTTGCTTCTGACTCCTAAAACTAACACCTTCAGTTATAGAGATTTCAATAAGTCATAATTTTCTGACTATGTTTATCAGTCACTAGCAACTAATGCTATTTCTTTATCTTGATTTACAACTATTTCTAAATATCATGTTCTTGGCTACCAACTGCAATTGGAAACTTGTTTGTTATGATATATAGATGTGGCTATGTAATTTCAAGTACAGGGGAGACACAGACCTCTTCTATTCTAATGAATGTCTAGCCTTTCTTATCCACATAGAAAAGGTGTGTTCAAAGCCTCTTTATAGTCTTGTGTGTCTTTCTGTATGACTAGTAGCTTTCAATACCGATCTGTTGTTATCTCCAATTAATGAAGGTGGGCAACAGTGGCCTTTTTATTTTAAGAACTTCAATAAATTTCACTCTAATATTACTATGTGTGTGTTTTATGATTCTGAAAACAACACACTGTTTAAGTGGGAAATTATTAAGCTAGACTTGGGTTGCACATGCCTGTAATCTGTGTCTTGCTTAACAGTTAAAGCCAACTTGTACAACAGAATGAGTTCCAGCCTAACTGGGGCTTCAGAGTCAGACCCTGGGCTAAACAAAGAAACAAATAAATGAATGAATGAATGAGTGAATGAATGAATGAGACATCCAACCAACCAACAAATAAGTCACCCCCAAAAAATCTAAAAAGGAAGAAAATTAAAACAGAAAAGGTATCAGTAGTTAGAAAGTATGTCACTGTCCTTAATTTTTTCACCAGACAGTGTAGTTAGAAAAATAAGGCAGAATAAAACAAAACATAAAAGAGATCAGGTTAGAAGGAAAGAGTGCAACTCCCTCCTCAGAGTTGGCTGGATTCCATACAGGGAAAACATGCTAAAGACTCTGCACTTAAATGAATTCAGCTTCAAGGTATGAAATCAGTAAGCAAAATTTAATTGTATTTCTACATACTAGCAATGAACATTCTAGGAGAAAATTAGGCAAACGATTCTGTTAAAACAATATCAAAGAATATAAACCATTCAGGAAGAAATTTAAACAAGGAGCCCCTAGAGTTAAATGTTAAACACTGCATTCAAAGCACTTAGCCTTATACCCACAGAAAAGTGTAGTTCTCATGCTTCATCAAAGAAGTCCCCCCCCTTATACCAATGGAATCTGTGTAGAAAGCCACACTTGAACAACTGATTGAGGTATTCAACTCCAGTTGACACACCTATCACACAACCTCCACACGTAAGTCTCAGGAAATATGAAGGAAGGAGGGCAGAAAGAGTTGCTGTAAAATTGTGTCTTCTGGATATGCCAGGGATGCTACCCATGTGAAATTTCAAGAATATGAGTGCCTTAACAAGATCTGCAGGATGCGACGGTGTTGACCAGTTGGTATCCCAGAGTGGATGCAGGAAGCCCATAGAGACCCATTCCTAAATGAAGACGTACAGGTAATTAATGACTGCTTCCCACAGGGAAGAGCCTCTAATTGGTCATCTAACAAGTTAGTAGCCCTAGAAATGTATACATACAATTAATATCAAATGGACCCAGAAGTTGTAGTCATATATGTAATTACATTTACATGCAAAACAAAATATTTATAGAAAAAGAAGCTATGAAATTGAGAGAGACTGTGAGGAAGGAAAATAGAAGAGCTGGAAATTATAGAGGAAGAGGATAAATGATGTAATATTTTAATTAAGAATAAAATTGGTGAAACATTCTTACAGCATTGCCATAAGAAATTAAACCTCAAATAAAAGGAAATTCTCCCTGCTCCATTTTGTTACACTGTTAACATTCTGAAATGAGTTATTTAATTATTTGATCAACTAGTAATTTTAATACAAGTAGCATTGTTTTACTATTTGACATTTGGCAAGTGGTTTTTCTTTGAATTTTCTTTTACCTGTAAAATAGAGAAAATGATGTCAAAATTACTGGCTATTGCAAGGATGAAAAGAGGTATATCCAACTTCTAGCACACAATTCTGTGACTGTCATATAGAGTGATACCTGATTAGTATTATTCTATAGTTTAATTGTTGTTATTGTTGTTTCAAAAAAGTCCACTATAGTTTGTCATTCAAATACATGTCTACATATCAGGATTTATATCAGCTAATCCTAACATCATTTCTAAATTGTCAGATGACGTTCCCCTTCTAAGAAAAAAAAGACTTTATTATTTTTATCTCCTTACAATGAGTTTTTGCTTAAATATAGCTTTCTCCTATTAGCAAATACAATCTAGAAAGTTCTATTGAAAACTCTTTGATTTTTATAGCTTCTATACATGATTTCTAAATACCTTGGCTCCTAGTATTTATTAAGTCAAGGGGACAGATTTCACTGTTCTTCTGAATATTTGGCCTTCTGAATGAGACCTCTCTTGATGGAAGGTTTCCTTCTAAGGCCGTGAGAGGTTGTTGAACCAATGGAGAATAAATAGATGTGACACACACACAACTGTTTGAGGTGATGGAGTCACAGCTTTCTGAATGCATTCCAAATTTAGGATGATATTTTAAATGAGAGAGTTGTACAGTATGTAGATTGTCTCCATAAAACTTGCAAAATACAACAAGGGACAATACTAACACATAACAAAATCTCATATACAAAGACAGAATGGAGAGATACAATGAATACTTCATATTGCAGAATATTTTAGCATAGAGAAGCCTCCAAGGAGATGTAACAGATGTTGAGGAGAGATGAAGTTTTTCAAACATTCTTTCTATATCACTATGTGATATGATTATGATTACCTGACTTCTAACATGTATAGGTTAAGTAGCTCTTCCCAAAGGCCCAAAACCAGAAACCTTTTAGAATCTAGAATTTTTACCATGCAGATTTTATTTAAATTTAAAGTTTGAAAATTTCCAAAATCAGAATCAATATACTCTTCAACAAGGTTTAAATTTTATAGAACCTCACCTGCAGATTCTCTTTTTAACTAGAGAATAATCAATGTATAGTTTGATTTTGGACTAAGTTTTTCTACAAACAATAGAAATCACAAAGTAAGAGTTAAATGTTAACAGAATATATGTTTCACTAAACATATGTTGGTGGTCCATAACAGGTATGGATGTCATAAAGAATAATAGAAATATAGGTTTATCATGCTAACCTATTTCTTCTAGTTCATGGTACATGACAGCTGCTACAATTCCAACCATCACGTCCACATGTGTTACTCTAAAGAAAGTAAAATTATCAGAAGAGGGCTATACTTCCCTGCCTAATGGTGTCACCATAAACTATGCATCTCTCCCACTAACACACACTACCATGCCACACTGAAACGGGTATTTAGTGTCTATACTTTACAGTTCAGAAATGCAGAAAGTTCCCAGTAGTGCTTTTGTGGTAAAGAAACAGAAAAATTCATTTTGGGAGGCAATCTACAATCACTACCCCTAAAAACCATAAAGCCAGCTGTCTAGTGCTGCCTACAGATACTTTCATACTTCTTTGGTCAGAGAGAAGTTTCAGAATTTTGTTTTAATCTACTTCATTTTATTCTGAGTGCTTGCTCTGAACAATTGCATCTCCCTCAGAGAACAGGGTCGCAAATAGAATGAGAGATATTTTAGAAAAATTAAAATTCACTGCATTAAAGGATATCCAAATTGGGATTATACTCACAGTCTTCATCATGAAATGCCATTCAAAGGCTTATGTGTTTGCTTATGTGGTAACTAACTGGCTGAAAGTTGGGGAAGTTGAATCTTTGGTACTAAGGCCTCATGAGCAGAAGTTGGGCATGTTTTAAAGGTGATAGCTACTTCTAGATCTGGCTGTACCTCTGTGCATTTTATCTACTGAAATTTTAACAAATCATATCACACAATCCTGTCATCACGTATAAAGCCTTTTTTACTGTCCTCACCATGATAGATTGTGTTCTCTAAAACCATGGGTAAGAAATTAATCTTTCTTCTCTCAACTTGCTTCTGTTGGCTATTCTTTTTATAGAGACAAAGAAAGTAACTAATACAGTAGGCTGCTGTAGAATAATCTTTTTGTACACTGTGAAAATATGTTGCTCTTCTTGTTATTAAAAAGCTGATTGGCCAATGGCTAGGCAAGACTTCCAGGGCAGAGAGAACACTGGGAAAAGGAAAAATAGTGTCTAAGGAGTTGTGAACCAGATTTGAAAAAAGAATAATGGGAAGTTTATAGGTGAGGTAAACAAGCACATAAATAAATAGAAATGGGTTAATTTAAGTTTTAAGAACTGCTGGAGACAAACGTAGGCTACTAGCCAAGCATTTGTAATCAATATCAAGTCTTTATGTGATTATTTTCGGAGTGGCTGGCAGGACAGATCTGGTCAGTAATCTAGACAAAAATAAAATATGCCTACAACTGGTGGGGTACATACATCTACATAAGACCTGAGAAAGTTTAAAATAGATTCTACATACACACACAATGGAGCCAAACATGGATTCCTACTCCATGTCTATCATGCTGGCTGTAGTACAGATGTCTCCCAGCTGTTGCCTGCAGACTTGAGCTACCAGCACAAGCACTGCCAGAGCAAGCCCTGCCAAAATGCCATGAACTAAGCTCCATGGTGGGTTTAAGACTTGCTCATACAGACAGAAGAGATTATAGATATGCAGTAAAAATAGATCCAGACAGAAAAAATCTCTAAATGGGTTACAGTGTATTTAAAAATGTACACAGGCATAGGAAAGAAAAGAGGGATGGTATAGACAGTCATAGAAAAAGTTTAAAAATAATAAGTAAAGTTTTTAAAGAAGGAATAAAGTAATATAATGTAAATAAAGGGAAAAAGCCACACAAAGATGGAAAATACATAGAAAGCCTGGATCTTCTATGTTATTGTGTTGTCCTTAGATTTTCTTACCGCTAATGAACAACAGCTTCTAAAACATATTGGATTATGAAAACTTCTGGATTAAACCAATCTGTCTATTTTTTTTTAAAACATCTTAACTTCAAAATAAAAGTGTATTCTTTTATCTCTACAGAAAATGAGAGGCTGTAGATTAATTCCAGGTTTATATAGATCAGGTTTGATCAGGGAAGACCCTTTGAAAACTATGGTTATAAACATAAAGAGATAAACCTAGAAACACTACAAAACATGTAACATACCTTTAAAACAAAACAAACAAAAGCACTCTTTGGCTAACTTGTATACAACATTCAGTATACATTTGTATTAATACAGATAAGTATGTTATATTTAAAATTTTATATCTTTTCAGAATAAAGGGACCAGACACTAATAAAAATGGATGGCTCAAGTGATCCAGCATCTCAAAATTCCTCTGTTACAGTCTCCTCAGAATTCTGTATTTAAAATAGCTTTAAGGCTGCTGGCTGAGATGGTTCAACCTCATAAAATTCATAAGCTTCATAAAATTCTCCAGTCAAGACTTAACAATTATCTTGATTTTCTCAAGCATCCATCAAAGATAATTACATTCACAGACAATGGAAAGTAGTCTAGATAATGTTGTTCACATTCCTAAGAGGTGGGACATGGGTGGGTTTTGTTTATTCAGTTTAGATATTTGTCATTGTTTAGGAGGTTGGTTACAAGTTTTCAGGTCATAGTCAGAAAAAAGCTAAACAAAGAGTTAAATTTAAAGTTTTCTTTTTAAGTGAAAAAAGGGGGATATGATATAGGAATGATAGAGGGAAAAAGGTAGATTGTTGATTCTACTTTAATTCAAAAAATTAATCTCAAAATATTTTTATTAGTATGATATGGCTTATTGATACAAATTTAATGTTATTTTTGCTATACCATATGTATGTTTCTATTGTGCTCATAAAACTCATATAAAAATGTAATATAATTTTAAAATATAAGTTAATATTCATTTAAAATATCAAACTTATAATGATATTAGGAGTGTTTTCAAGGCTAAACAGATATAATTAGATATATAGATTATCTTCAAATACTTCAAAGACCTACAGAATATGGCAATTTAAACATTTTAATAATAAGGCTTTTCATGACAGTGAGCCACGTCAGGTCTTGGTAGCACCAATTTACTACAGAGAAGATGGTGGACATTGAAGACATTTTACATGGAATTTTCTTTTTTATAGTAAAAGCAAGCTATTTGGGAAAATAAACTGCCTTGCCTCAATTACTAACACTATATTGTCAGTATACCAGCAGGATACTAAAAAGTAACTGCAAAACTTTGTCAAGTCAAGGTAGCACTGTTCTTCAAAATTCCCTGCTTTCTCTGAAATTTCTGTCAGATATACTAGGCCTATTGGCCAAATATGGATGCCTCAATGTTACAGAAAAACTTTTGTTGAATGCCCAAGAAGCCAGATGCCCCTGTCATTAGATAATATTACTCCCTTTTGGAGTCTTTGATGGAGTTAAACACCAAATAATTAGATTAAAAAAATTTTTAAAGGTCTTTTTTCCATGTATCCCCCTGCTCACCCATCCTTATTTCTTCCCAATCCCTCCTAGTCTGCCTTCAGCCTCCCCCCACTACATTCCCCATCTCCTACCCCAAAAGGGCAGTAAGTCCCAAGGTGGGTCAGCTCAGTTTGGTGAATCCACTCCAGGCAGGTCCCATTTCCTCATCCCAGTATCAAGACTGAGTTGGGTACTCCTCTGCAGGGAATGGGCTCCAAGGTGCCAGCCCATTTACAGGAACACAGTCTGATCCCATCCCTCTGGGCTTCACATACTGCCCATGCCAATGGACAGTTGCATACACTTGAGGGGCCTAGCTCTTTTTCCTATGGTTCCTTAAGAACTATTCTTGATTCAGTGGGCTCCCCAGAGCTCCAGCCAGCCATCTCTGTGGGACTTCTCATAATCCTTATCCCCTTGCTCATGCAGACTTCCCCCTCCCCCTGCTATCCAGCTGGAAAAGGAGCTTGGCTCAGTGTTCAGCCCTGTGTCTCTGCCTCCATCTCCATCTATTGTTGGGTGTAGGTTCTGTGATGACATTTAGGGTGATTATTTATTTGACTATAGGAGAAGTCCTGTTTAGCCCCCCCCTCCATTATTGGTTGAAGACCTAGCCAGGGACATCCTGTAGGTTCTTGGGGGTTTCTCTAGCACCAAGTCTCTTTCCAACCCTCACATTGGCTTTCTATATGGAGTTATCTATCTCTTTTTTCTCCCTCTTTGTTGCTCCTTTCACTTACCATCTCCTTCTCTCATGATTTGTTCCCACCTCTTCTTGGTTGCTACCTGTTATGATCCCAATTTGCTAATGAAATTTTCACTACTTTCTATTCCTAGCCCAAGACCAGATGGTTTACTGCAGAATTCTATGAGACAGTCAAAGAATAACTAATACCAATACTCCACAAATTGTTCCATACAGTAGAAAGTGAGGAAACATTGCCAAACTCTTTTTATGAGACCACAACTACCCTGATACCCAAGCCACGCAAAGATGCAACAAAAAAAGAGAATTACATACCAATCTCTCTCATGAACATTGATTCAAAAATGCTCAATAAAATTCTAGAAAACTGCATCTAGCAAGATATCAAAAAGTCATCCACCATGATCAAGTACCTTCATCCCAGAAATGCAGGTATGGTTCAACATACGAAAAACTGAAACTTAACCATCAAATAAACAAACTGAAAGAACAAAACCCTACATGAACATCTCCTTAGATGCCAAAAACCCTTTGGCCAAATCCAACACTCCTTTATGATAAAAGTCCTGGAGAGATCAGGAATACAGGGAAAATATCTGAATATAATAAAGATGATTTACAAGAAGCCAATAGCCAACATCAAACTAAATGAGGAAAAACTCAAAGCAATCCCACTAAAATCAGGAACAAGACAATGCTTTCCCCTCTTTTCTTATCTACTCAATATAGTTCTTGAAGTTTTAGCTAAAGCAATAAGAGAATAAAACATGATTAAGGGGATACAAATTGGAAAAGAAGAATTGAAACTATCTCTTTTTGCAGATGATATGATTGTTTACATAAGTGACCTCAAAAATTCTACCTGGAAAGTCCTACAGCTGATAAACACCTTCAGCAATGTAGCAGGGTAAAGATTAACTAAAAAAAAAAAATCAATAGTCCTCCTTTACACTAAGGATAAAAGAGCTGAAAAAGAAATAAGGGAAACATCACACTTTACAATAGCTGCAAATAATATTAAATATCACAGCATAACTCTAACCAAAAAAGTAGCTGATCTGTTTGTCAAAAACTTTAAATCACTGAAGAAAGAAATTGAAGAGGATATTAGAAAATAGAAATATCTCCCATGCTCCTGGATAGGCAGGATCAGCATAGTAAAATGGCAATCTTACCAAAAGCAATCTACAGATTTAGTGCAATCCCCATCAAAATCCCAACACATTTTTTATAGACCTTGAAAGAACAATACTCCACTTCATGTGGAATAACAGGAAAGCCAGAATTGCCAAAACAATCCTGCTCAACAAATAATTAGATTTAAAGTTTTTCTTTGTTATAATAATAGGTAAATTAGGTATAAAATTTAGACTGACAAAGATGAGATAAACAATTATTTCCTCTAATTTCTCCAAATACAAATAGACTCCCTATTATAACTAATTCTTATTTTATAATAGTTTTTGTTGGCTATAATTTTACTATGTTAAAGTTAAAACCTTTATTTTTAATTAAACAAAAAGGCAGAATGCTGTGGAATAATCCTTCTGTACACTGTGAAGATATAATGATCTCATTATTAATATAAAGTATATTGAGCAATGACTAGGAAGGATTTTGGGGTTAGAGAGAATGCTGGGAATAACAAAAAGAGTGGAGTCTGAGGAGCTGAGATCCAAGAAGCAACATGGGAAGGTTATAGATGAGGTAAACAAGCCTCGGGGCAGCACATAGATGAAAAGAAATGGGTTAATTTAAGGTGTAAGAATTAGCTGGAGAAAAGCCTAATTTATTGGTCAAGTATTTAACTAATATCAAGTCTCGAACTGGTCATTTGGGGAGTGGCTGGTGGAGCAGTGGTAGTTGGTGACCTAGATCAATAAAAAAAAAAAAAAAGTCTGCCTTCAGTAAGCAAATCTATTTGCACCGAGGCACTGACAGAAATCACCCTACTTAATGTTACGATTGGTTCTCAGTCTTTGATTACAATAACATAAAATTTGGGTATTGTTGCTCAAAGAGATCTCAAATATTTAGAAAGACCAGAGGTCTAAATTTCTATTGAATAATTGGATTTGTGAGAATTGTTAATGTATTTTAATCATTTGCACCCCATTAATATTGGTGCTAATGTTTAAAATAAAATTTTCAGTTTTCCAGTAGATCATGCATTTGATGTATTTGTCCAATAAAAGCTGCACACAATATCAGCTACATAAGAATGATTTACAGTTCAGCAGACTGTAAATAACTGTTATGCTGGAAATGATTATGAGAGTGGTAAAATAAAGCATGCCTCACTGTATTGTTGTGGACTTATTGAGTATTAGACTGTTATCTTTATGGAACAATCTCTGTGGCCAGGTATTGAGTTTGACTCCTTTTATATTTAATAATACTTCTCATTTCCATAAAAGCATAGCTTTTTCTTGTGTATGATAGGGCATGGATGGCAATTGAGTGCTTAAATAGAAACAGTGCTTAAATAACATGACCATGGTCACACAGCTTGGAAAAGACAAAGCTGGGCTTTGAAGTTGGGTCTGTGTGACATCCAAGACCATATTCTTATGATGTGGGTATGTCTTTTTGTATGTTGTGAATAAAAGACTGCTTTGGCCCATGTCAGGCATCGTAGAAGTAGGGAGAGAAATCAAGGCATAGGTAGGAGAAGGAGGGCAGAGTCAGACAGACGATCCACCTGCCCATGATGCAAGATGTAAAGAAATAGGTAAGCCACAGGTCACATGGCAAGGCAGATGAATGCAAGTGGGTTGAATTAAGATGAAAGATCTAGCTAGCAATGTGCCAGAGATATAGGCCAAGCAGGATGAAATTAATATAAGTGTCTGAGTCATTTGAGGGAGCCTAAGCAGTGGCAGGCAGTTAGGTGGTCTAGGACTGTAGGTAGGTCTGTGGGTCTGGACCTCTGGCCAGATGGGGCCAGAAACTTCATGTTACAAGCATACATTTTAGTTTTCTTTAAGTCTATGTGTTGTAGATTTGCCACAGAGTGAAAGTGAGAATATGTTAAATAGGTACTTACATCTCAGCGCTTAGAGAGCATGTCAGTTCTACCACAGACATAGTATTGAGGACACAGGCAGGAGGGTCCACCAGAGTCTGCACAGCCTCCAGAGAAGGCCTCTCCACTCCCCATTTCATATTTTATCACTAAGGAACATCTGGAGTGCCTTCACACCATTTATCCCATTAGATGAAAAGGACAATTTGATGGTTACCATTTCATGACTTTAAATCCACAGTAGAGTTGTGTGGCTTATTTAGTGCAGGTGTTTAATTGTGATAAATTGGAGAAAATCCCGGTTTCAATGGCCCTCAAACTCACACTACCATCTGGGTAGTGTAGGGTAGGCTTTTTTGTCAACACAATTGCTTATAAAATTTCCAGGATGGTAGCCTGTCAGGAGGTCTCTGGAGGAAGTCCATGAACTCAGGCATTCACGAGAAAAAAAGAATAAATCTCCATTAAAAACAAAAACCAAAACTGGGCAGGCCAAAGATGACAGTTTTAAGTTTTTGATAATTTTTTTATTTTTAATGTAGTATTAAATACTGAAAACATTTGTGTATTTTGGTGAGTGACTGCTCTGTCATTTCATGTGTTGAGGGAATATGCTGAGTACTTTTGATGAATCTGTCTGATTAGGAACACAACACAAATCACTGAATGTTTTAGTTAAGCAAAGCACTTGAAGCTTAGGAGAATTATTTCTTGCCATTGCAAAATAGCAAGTATTAGATTTATCTATTTTTAACTACAACAGTAGGAAAACTGGGTAAAACACATGAACATGATTTCCAAGATACTGAAAATTAGGGATTGGAAGAAACTTGTCTCTAAAAGCCATAACATTCTAAGAGAAGCATTATACTTGACATTGACAAATGACTCAGGGGAGTTCTCAGGTCACAATCAAGGAAGAGAATACCAAGGTAGAACTTTGTGGCTGTGTTAAATTGAAGCGACTGAGTAGAACATAGGGAGACCAATGAAGTTAGATTGGGCAGAGAAGCAAGAACCTGAGTGTTCTACATAGGTATTGTGTTCCTGAGAACTGCAAAGGATCTCATAAAAATTTAGTAAGAACTGGAGATGCTGAAATGTATGTGAGGAAACTTACAGAAACCCAAGACATAGTCACTTGAAGGCCGAAAAGAAATAGTTCACAGTACACAGACAAGGCTGACGCCTGTTTTACAGTCAGAAATAACCAAATCATTGTATGCAGGATATTGGGTAGAATACTCAGTTTCTTAGAGAGTAATAATTAGCTATGAATAATCATTGCTCCAGTCTTTTGTAAAATCTCCAAAAAGACAAAACAAACAAACAACAAAGTCAGAACAAAACAACAGCAAAACAAACCCTAAATAACTAAACCATATACCAAACGAAGGCTTTGGAAGTTTCCAGAGACACTAAAGTGCTTAGGATTCAATGAGAGCATTCACAGTGTATGACCTTGGACAAATAATTCCCATGCAGGGAGAGACACAAGAAAATAACACAACAATGAGAACAAAACTTCAAATGATTGAAGTTTCACAGACAGATACTTAAAGTAGCAGACATGGACACTAAGTCAGTTATACTAAGAAGGACTGTGGTACACGTCAATACTACTATTCCTCAAATTAAAAGTGCAGTCAGCCCTTCTGAGGCGCATCCACAGAATCCTAGCATTTTGAAAGCTGAGGCAGGAGGATCATAAGCTTAAACCAAGTGTAGTCTGCACAGTGAATTCCAGCTCTGCTTTGGCTATAGAGTAAGGCTCTATCTCAAAACAAAGAAATAAGCTTATACATGTATAAACTGAAAATACGGTTAAGATTACTTTTTAATTGACAAAGTGGTTGGCAAAGATGTGTAAGTAATATGATATGAACCTATAACTGATGAAAAAGCTTGGAGAAGAAAAACAAAACTGGCGATTAAGGAACCTCTAAATATCTTTCAAATTTATAATACTTGAGGCCTTAAAGTATGAAAATCAACTAAAGTAGTAGACCAATGGAAAAGAATGGACATTTCAAAAATGCATCCATGAATATAAAGGCAACTACTTTCAATAAAAGAGGAAGAACAATAATTATTCAACAGACAGTGCTAGAATACTTGTTAACCTTGTACAAACATTCATCTTTGCTGTATACAAACATGAACTTGAAATGAATGTAGAAGTCAATATGAAACATGATAAATACAAAACATAATAAGCTACATATTTAACATCTAGAAAAATATAGGAGAGAAAAATCTTTTTGACTCTGAGTTAAAGAAACATTGCTTTAGCATAATAATTTTTAAGAAGTATAATGGGATTGTAGAAATGACTAAGTAGTGAGGAGTGCTTGTTGCTTTGGCAGAGGGTGCAAATTCAGTTCTCAGCTCTCATTATGTGGCTTTCAGCACATTTAATTCCAGCTCCAGGGGGCCCAGCACCCTCCTTTGGTTTCTATGAGAAACTGTACACATTTGGTATATATTTATATGCACACACATAAATTAAAATTAAAAATGTATAACCCACCAAAGAATAATACCTAGAGGCAAATCAAAATTGTAAACGGCTTTTAAAAAGAAAATAATGAAATGATGAGCAACAGACTAAATAAATATTTGCAAAGCATATATCTGATAGAGATATCCAGAATGTACAGCATTCCCTTGCTATCCTCTCAGGAATTAGTTTCAGTCCCTTCCCAACCCCACCCAGGGTTAGGGTTAGGGTTAGGGTTAGGGGCATCAACATGTAATCCTACTTTGCTCTTTTGCAAATTGGTGTGGAATTTGCATACAAACCACACCTAGTCTGCATGTTTAAATCATCCTTCCATCACTTATAAAATGTAATTCAATGTAAATGTTATGCAAATTACTGTTCTCCTCTATTAGTGAAGAAATAATGACAAGAAAATCTGTACATGCTCAGAACTGGTACATTTTAATGAAGTATTATTTATCTGATGTTAGTAATATCCTCAATTCCAAAACCTGAGGATACATACAGCCAATGGTATAAATATTTTTGACTGCTTTTTAAACTCCAATATAAAATAACAAACTGATTTAAAATGGGTATAAACATGAAAAAAAACATTAGCAACAACAAATTATGTAGATGCCAGTTAAGATGAAATTATATTCAATTTCATTAGTCATTATAGCCAAAACATGAAAGCAATACTCTCTTTTCATCAAGAGTCAGGAGATAACAAACACATAAACACACATACACACAGGTACAGACACACAGACTCATACACACACACAAACAGCAGTGTTATTCAGTCCTACTAAAGAATGAAGATTGATATAAGCTGTAACTTAGATAAATCTTTTATTAGATTTATTTGTTTTATATGTATTCAGTGTTTTATCTGCATGCATTCTGCTTACCATGTATGTGCCGGCTGCCTGTAGAGGTCAGAAAAGGGCATCAGATACCTTGGGACTGGAGTTACAGATAATGTAAGCCACCATGTAGCAACTGGGAAATAGAACCTGGGTTTTTTGAAAGGGCAATGAAATTTTTAATCATTGAGCCATGATTAAATGGCTCAACACTCAGAGAAAAATCTTAAAGACATAAAGCTAATTAGATAACTTAGACAAAAGCTGACAACATTGTATATTTTTACTTATATGAGGCTTTAGAATAGTCATAGTTTAATGGCCACAAAACTTTAGAGATCAATAAAGTTAATGGAAGGATGATGGTGAAGGCTGGACAATACAAAGAAGGCTCTTGATGCCAATAAAATGCACACTTACAAATGAATTAGATAATGATTTTATGGCATATATATTTATTTCAAGATAAAAAGAGAGAAAAGAGTATTATTAGATGATTATATTTGCACAGATTTCTTAAAATTCAAACCACATTACATTCTTTAACTTAAAAGTTTAGCCAACATAAAATAGGATTGTATGTATTTATGGGTTGCTACATAATGCTTTTATATATGTATATATAATTTAATGTTTAAATCAGGATAAATGTATTTATTTTCTGAGTTACATGTTTTTATGATAAAAACTCTATTCTGTATTTAAAAAAATAAATTCAGTATTTTATAGCTACCTATTTCATTTATTACTGTGTGAAAAACACAAGAATTTTTTGCTTTTATCTACTTACAATATATTATCATTGATTAACCTTTAAACAGTTTGTGTTGATATAAACCATATCAGTGGCTACCTAGGTATTTACCAGAGAGATATATGGAAGGGAAAGATTTCTATAGTGCATAAGAAATCTTTTAAAGGCAATGGTTAAGATGCTTGTCTTGATGGTGGCAATGTCTTCATGAGTATACATCTATGCTCAAGCTTCCAAGCTGCACATTTTAAGTATATAGAGCTTATTACACATCAATCAGGCTTGGCAAAACTGCCAAAATTAGATTAAGAATGAATAGATTTTGAATCACAGACCTAAATGAATGTGCTAAACCCATATAACTCAGAAGAAAGCATGGCAAATATTTCTTGACAAGGTCAATCCTCATGACTCAAACTTGACAAGGAATTCTTAAGTATGACACAAAGAAATAATAAGTAAAAAATAGTTAGACAACTTTAAAATCACACCATTCATGTTTCAAAGGAGAGTATCAAAAATGTGAAAAAAAAAAACTACCCACAAAATGGAACAATGCATCTGTGAATCACACAACCTATAAAGGACTTATTTTCAGAATGTGTAAAGGCCCTTTGCCACTTAATAACTGAACATAATAAACCAGTTATCAAGGCATCAAAGATCTAAATATACATTTCTTCATGAAGAAATACAATTCATGAATAAGCAAATGAATAAATATTGAGCATCATTAGCAATCAAGAGATCAAAATCAAAGTCACAAAGTCAAAGTCATCTCATCATATCCATGAGAATGGTAGAATAAAAAATTGGTCAGAATGTGGGAGATACTGCCTCTGACTATGCAACATTTTAATAGAATTATGAAAATGGGATTTTGTAAATGGTATAGTCACTTTTACATACAATCTGACAGTTTTTTAACTGAAGAGTTGTGGTTTTAAGTAACAGAAGTGAAATGGCAATGATTTGTATGTAAATGCTCATTGCTATTACATATGCAAACATGAACAGCCCATCAGTGAACAAGTGAACTATGGCATATCCTTATTAATACTACCAACCATAGAAAATAACATATTGACATGTTCTAAAATGTGGGTGAATCTTGAAAACATTCAACCAGAAGAAATCTCATATTATGCTTAAACTATGCAAAACAGCAAGAACATGGGGCACTTTAGAGATATGAAGTAGATGAGTGGTTACTGAGCATGGGTCTGGGTGTTAGGTAGTGATAGCTTAGGTATGTGGAAGTTCATTTCAAGATGAACAGGTCCTAAAAAATGACTACAGAGTTGGCTGTCAATATCAATAAGTATACTAAAAGTCACTAAGTTTAAATCAGTAGATTGTGCCTGAAGAGATGGCTTAGTGAGTAGAGTCATTTGCTAATGATCCCAGGGACTTGAGTTTGATCTCTGGGATCCATAGGTTGTTTGGAGAGGACCTATTTCTGCACATTGCCCTCTGACATTTATACACACACACACCCACCCACACACACACACACACACACACACACACACACACACACACACACATAAAATGCATGTGTGCCCAACACATACTAAGTAAATGTAATGAAAAATTAAAAATAAATGAATGCCTAAATATTATGGTATGTGAATTATACTCAGTAAAACTACCTTTAAAATACCAAGTCATATTATATGTTGATATAGTCACAATGAAGTTTGGTTTGTTCCTTTTTCTGTCTCCGTAATACAGGATTATGATTGAAGCTTCATCAGTTGGGGTACTCCAGGTTATTTGTGCTATCATACAGCCCTCCTGTCTCACTTGCTTAAATAATAAAGACTATGTTTTGCATACATGCACATCATTAGCTTGCTGTCCCACCACCTTCATTCGAGGATGCCTAAATGAAATGTGTGAATGAAACATTAAAACTAAATAATTTTGTGGATTACTTATGTATACAATCATAATAGTGATAGTTTCACTTCTTTTCCAGTTTGTATCCCCTTAATCTCCTTTTGTTTTCCTATGACTTTAGCTAAAATCTCGAGAACTATATTGAATAGATAAGGAGAGAGGGGACATCCTTGTCTAGTTCCTGATTTTAGTGGGATTGCTTTGAGTTTTTCTCCATTTAGTTTGATGTTGGCTGTTGGCTTCTTGTAAATCACGTTTATTATATTTAGATATTTTCCCTCTATTCCTGATCTCTCCAGGACTTTTATCATAAAGGAGTGTTAGATTTTGTCAAAGGCTTTTTCAGCATCTAAGAATATAACCATGTGGTTTTTCTCCTTCAGTTTGTTTATATAATAGATGACATTTACAGTTTTCCATATGTTGAACCAACCCTGTATTTCTAGTATGAAGCCTACTTGATCATGGTGGATGACATTTTTTATATGTTGTTGTATATAGTTTACCAGGATTTTGTTGAGTAATTTTGTATCAATATTCATGAGGGGAATTGGTCTGTAATTCTCTTTCTTTGTTGCATTTTTGAGTGGCTTGGGCATTAGGGTTATTGTGGCCTCATAAAAAGAGTTTGGCACTATTTCCTCAGTTTCTACTCTATGAAACAGTTTAAGGAGGATTGGTATTAGTACTTCTTTGAATGTCTGGTAGAATTCTGCACTGAAACCATCTGGACTTCGGCTTGTAATGACAGCTTCAATTTCCTTTGGAGTTATATGTCTGCTTAGGTATTTAATGTGATCTTGATTTAATTTTGATAAGTGGTACCTGGGTTCAGAATTAAAAAGGGAATTGTCAGTATAAGAATTACAGATAGCTGAAAAGCACTTGAAAAAGTGCACAACATCTTTAGCCATCAGAGAAATACAATTCAAAACAACTTTGAGATACCACCTTACAACTGTCAGAATGGCTAAGATTTAAGACACAAATAACAGCCTATGCTGGAGAGGTTGCAGAGCAAGGAGAACACTCCTCCATTGTTGGTGGGAGTGTCAGCTTGTTCAGCCACTCTGGAATGGAGTATGGTGGTTTCTCAGAAAACTGGGAATCACTCTCTCCAGGAAACCAGCAATACCACTATTGAGCATATACCCTAAAGATACACTTTCGCACCCCAAAAGCATTAGGTCAACTATGTTCATAGCAGCATTATTCGTAATAGCAAGAACCTGGAAACAACTTAGATGTCCATCAACAGAAGAATGAATTAGCAAACTGTGGTACATCTATACAATGGAGTATTACTTAGCAGTAAGAAAAAATGATATCCTGAAATTTGCAGGCAAATGGATGGATTTGGAGAATATCCTCCTGAGTGAGGTATCACAAACCCAGAAAGATAAGCAGGGGATGTACTCACTCAATAGTGGACTTTAAACAAAAAGCAAAACATTCTTAAGCTGCAAACTACAGCCACTGAACTGCATGAGATCTGAAGCACCTTGGAGCTGATTCCATCCAAAGGAACACCTGACCCAGTCTTGATGTTGGGATGCAGAATGCAAAGTGGATTTGCCTGGAGTGGATGTTGAACTAAGCCACCTTGGGACCTTGAGACCTCCTGCCCTCCTTGTAGAGGAGATAAGCAGATGGGGAGAAAAGAGAGTGACTGGAGGGGTGGGAGGGGTAAGGGAGTTTGAACAAGGGGTACATGAATAAAAAATGAGACTTTATACATAATAAAAAAGAATAAAAAAAAGAGTAACACCACTATTATAAACAAACAAAAAAAAACATAAAAACCAAAATTAAATAAACATTTCATGGAGTGAAAAAGAATTCTGAAGATTTTCTCTGGACTTAGTCCCCCTTCTGCAATAGAAGGGTTATAAAGTCATCACATAGTCTTTATCAACTGCAGGAGACCAGGAAATCCCACTGAATCTTTCTTTAAACGTGACGAACTGAAAATACTTGGCTGAATTTTTACAGCAGCCATGGCTATCATTCAGTAGGTGTTTCTATGTGCTGTGCTGAGAACTTCTTTCTTTTCATGAGTATCTTTATTTACTAAAATTATCATCAACATATTATAGAAGAGACATCTACAGCCTTGGAATAAAGCATTTCTATGAAATTCAGCTAAATACCTACCAATTGTGTTTTAATGCAGACATGGACACAGATCTCTCCATTATTGAATTCTATATAATTATTACCACTTTACAAATTACAAACAAATTTCCTTTTCTTTAAACCAAATCTCCCATAAACTCCAAAGAGATGCAAGATGGCTGCAATAGCCTCTTATTACTTCGCAGCAGGTCAGCATTGTTGTCTGCAGGTTTTTTCTATTGTTTTTCTAGCACACTGATAATTTTCTTAGTATTCCTGGTAAATCCTGTAGTTCTGATAGTCATGTCCCTCCTGCTGAGGGATCCGGTTGCTTCACACAGAGCATCCTGGCTTCATCCTCTTTTGTGTCCACTCAATGTGATTTATTTCTTTGTTGGAAAATCACAGTTGATACAAGTGCCTTGAACCACTCAAGGATCTCTGTCCCTGTCCAGACATAAACCCCTGGTGAGAGACAGATTAGAGGAAGTGAATAGATAAGGCTCCTCTTCTATTTCTGGGGTTATGGATGCCTACTTCTGTGTCACAGTAAGAAGTGCTGTTTTGATCACATTGTCATCATGGGAAACATTGAAGAAAACAGATCCTGGCTAGAAAAATACAGGAATACATAATTCATAGGGAGGCATCAGCCCTGTAGGAGTTTAGAAAGTGAATTAGACTACTAACAAGAAACCGGTGCCTATTGTGAGCATTATTCAGATGTGGTCTTTGTTGAATTGGTGCCAGCTGTTCAGCTTGGAGGTCTAGTACAGTGCTTGGCACACAGAAGATACTTAATTGTACTGCTTTAGTGTTTGAGCAAATGAGCAAATACTAGGGACTAACTGGAAGCATGCTAGTGTTTCCAGGAATGGGACTAACCCTACATGGATGGGAATGAAAATAAAACGTAATGCAGAAGACAAAGCTTATCCATGTGGGACAATTCCCAAGATTGCCCTCAGTGGATATCTGAAATCCAGGGTATGACAGAGCTATACACATGACATGTGTCTTTTAACATAGGCCTTTGAGATTTCAAAGTGTGACTTTCCCCTCTAGCTAAGTCAGGGACTTACATTGCTTTACATGAACTTTGACTCTTGGTGACTTCTCTGGAGCCTGTATGACTTTGTACAATCACTACTTTTAGACTTTTGAGCCATGATAAAGTAGAGTAAGGAATGCCTGACCACCAGAACTACATGTTAAATGTAGACAAGAAATCTAAAATCCAAGTTGGCTATGAAGAAGTTCACAGGAGGGTACTGTATACATTGGGGATACACTGAATAAAGGGATAGAGTAGGATGGTGAAAGATTTTCGACACACTACTCAGAAGAATTCACAATTTACATGCTTCTGGAATTTACCCTTGAATATTTCTAGACTGTAGATGACCCTAGGTAGACAAAAAGTCAAAAGCAATCCTGTAGTGAAGTGGGGTCTGCTGTAGAACTTTCTGTTTGTTTGCTTGTTTTTTGACAATATGGATGTCAGTCAGTTACTCTAATGGATAGCAGATATCTGAATAGATGACTATCAAACAAGCAATCTGCTCAGAGTTACTGTCACTCATTCATAGGATAAGATCTGGGTGGGAGCAAAGAAGGGGAGGGCTTTCCCAAATGACACGCAAAAGAGAAGTGTCTTCCCCAAGTAGGTCTCCTCAGTCTTCCCCTAACAGTAGGAACTAGTCAAATGTGCTAAAAAAGCTCTCTCTGGGGTGACATCTTGAAAGGAAACAAGCTTTCTAGCGTTGTGACCTTTCAGAAGTGGAATCTCAGCAGGGACCCTCATCCTTGGCGAACACCCTCCAGCACTGTGAAGGATGAAATCTTTGAAGAGACCCAACTTTGAAGCATGTTTCCTGAGAGCATGCATGCACAATTAGGGATGAACCACCCACGTCGGAATTCTAAAATCTAGCTGAACTTTCACCTAGATCTCTCCTTTGATAAAAGCTGCCTGCTCTCCTCTGGAGATTTCTCAGAGGCAGTAAGGCACCGCACGGAGAAGCAGAGCTTTTATCAGCTAGCACGGGAGTACTGCCAATGAAAAAATAATAATGAGCAAAGAAAGAGAATCCTGATGGTCTTGCCAAGAGGCTGGAAGCTTCTGTGGCTTGGGGCCAGGAAATTAAATGACAAAATAAATAAAAACACCTTTACCTCCCAACTTGTTTGAAGGGCCATAAAGCCACTTTCCTGTATTGTCCCAGGGTTTGCTGTGTCAAAATTGAGAGTTGATTTTTACCTCATTACTGTAATTTTCTTTTAAGTTCTTTATTACAGTTAGACTTTAATTTAGTCTCTCTCCCTCTGTCTCTGTCTTCCAATGATAAACAAGCATCTGTATGGGTAGTATCTGTAGTTTTCAGTTATCTTGGAGGCATATCCCTTGACAACCATAAAAAAGGATGACATCAAAAGATTTTAGAATCCAGGGGATGTCACCTTTCATACAGGAAAGGAGAAGAAGTTCAGAGATGCCCTGTGTGGGGTTGTTCAGGAGAATTATAAGTAACACAACTGCCAGTGCCTAGTGCATGGGAAATAATAACAGGTTTATGAAAGCCGTGGACTTCTTTCAAGTTTTATAATATTCCAGGCACTGGGCTGCAGGCTTCATGAACACAATCTCAATTAATTTGGGCACAGGCAGGGAAGTCTGTTTCCTAAAACTATTGCATTCCTTTAAAATGCCTTCTCATGCAACATGTAATTTGTAAGTTACTTTATAGCTTTCAGATGTTAGTTATTAGTGTGGTGCTCATATTGTCAGGTAATATTTTAGTGCACCCACCCATATGTTTTTCATTCCCAGTTACTTCTATGTTTATCCTATGCTGTTTTCTATGCAAGTATGACTAGGGACTGTCTATGACTTTATAAAAAGGCTAGTGCAGTAGGGAAGCAGAAAAAGGGACCTTAGAGTACCCAAGCCCTGCAGAGCTGGTAACATAATCAACATATGTGAGAGAATAAACTATACAATTATTTTTATTAAATATAAAATATATGGCCATAGAAAAATAATGATAATAGGCTATGTCCTTTTTACTCCAGACAAGTAGCAGCTTTCGTTCTGACCCAAAGAATTGATCTTGCCCTTGATCTCCAAGTATAGAGCAATGGAAACTTTAGGTGAGTTTTGAAGGATATGACAAATTAGAAGTACTATATATTCTTTATCTCCTGCTGAGGTCTGGAGGAGAATAACACATAGTCTTAGGGCTTTGAGTGATCTCAGTTTCCTTTGGGAGTTAGAAATTGAGTTGGTCACAGGGGTCATGTAGAGGGATAGGTTTGAGGCAACATCAGGAACCTGCTTTAGGTTTCACCTGAATGAAGAAGGTAAATATTTTCCTCATTTATGAATGTCATGGAAGCAATGAATTGACCAGAGTCCATGGCAAAAGGAAAGACAGTCATGAAATAAGACCTCTCTATTAAAGACCTCTATATTTATTACTTCCTATTTCTCTGATAAAATATCATGGAGAAGGCAACTTACAGAAGTTTTTATATGGATTCATGGTTCTAGAGAGTTAGAGTCCATGACGGCAGATTGAAGGCATGGTGAGAAGAGTAGAAAGCTGAGGGCCCATATATTGAAAAGCAATGAATGAGGAAGCAGACAGACAGACAGACAGACAGACACAGAGGCAGAGAGAGAGGGAGGGAGGGATGGAGAGACAGAGAGAGAGAGAGAAAGAAAGAGAAAGAGAGAGAGCACAGAGTTCTTGGAATAGTTTAAAAACCGAAGGCCTCCACCCAATGACATATTTCTAGCAGCATATTTCTAACCCTATCCCTTCTCAACTTCCCAAACAATATCACCAGGTGGCGAAGAAATATTTAAATGCCTAAGACTATGGCGGACATCTTATTCAGACCAACACACTCATATGGATGCTTCAGCCTAAATCAGCACAGGTAATTCTGATTTCATTCTTTGGTATGTCATGCTCTCACCCTCAAATAAAGGAATAAAGCAAGGGGGTTGAGGCCTTTATAGTAAAATGATTACAATGACCTCAATTATTTGAAATTAATTCTGTTTCCCAAGACACTTTGAAAGGGTCATGAGCGGAAGAAAAAAGACATAAGAGGAACTTCCTTTCTATCACCCAAGTTGGGAACTTCATGTCTGCCCTGGGTGCTGTTTCTGGCTTCCTACTCTGTGTCAGTGCCCAGGGATGCTGTGTAAGAAAGAGTTTAGGAGGGACTGGGTGCTGTCTGCAGAGCATATCCCAGCACACTCCGGAACAGGCAGAGATAAATTCTGCCTTTCACCATCCCCACAGCTGCTGCTGAGGGAGTTTGCAGGGTCACCACTCCACCTCCAATTGGTCAAACAGGGAAAGATTGAAGACTTGAAATTCAGTCCCCTGCACAGTGCAGAAGTAGTGATTGAGCAGACCTTTTCCTCAGAGGTCACAAGAGATACACAAGCCCTAGTGCCACAACTGACCAGGAGCCACCTAATTGTGAATGACTAAAGTCATGGGCAAACGCCAGTGGAAAAACTTACATAATAATATAAAGAAGAAGGTAACTCCAGAAGAAAGTGGCGATCCTACAAATACTAGACCTGAACTGAGCAATGAAGAGGAAACAGAAAAAAGCAACAAAATTCCTTTTTGATGATCATCAAAGCTCTCAAAGAAGATATGAAAAAATAGCCTTAAATAAATAGAAGAAAATACAAACAAAAAATTGGAAGAGATGAACAAATCTATGAAAGAAACATGAAAGGAACTAAAAGCTGAAATAGAAGCAATAAAAAAGGCACAAAATGAGGCAAAGGTGGAAATAGAAAATCTGAAGAAAAAAGCTGGAACCACAGATACAAGCATAACAAACAGAGTTCAAGAGATGAAAGACAGAATCTCTGAAGTGGAAGACTCAGTAGCTCAAATAGATATATCAGTCAAAGAAAACAGTAAAATTAAAAAAGCCATAACTCAAAATGTTCAGGAAATCTGGGACACCATGAAAGACCTAATTTGAGAATAAAAGGTATAGAAGAAGAAGAAGAATACCAGCTCAAAGGCACAGATAATGTTTTCAATAAAATCATTGAAGAAAACTTTCCTAACCTGAAGAAGGAAATGCCTATAAAGATACAAGAAGCTTACAGAACACCAAATAGATATGACCCCCCAAAAAAGTCAGCACGCCATATTATAATCAAGGACAAAACATACAGAACAAAGAAAAAATTTTAAGAGCTGCAAAAGAAAAGGGCCAACTTACATATAAAGGCAGACCCATCAGAATAACGCCTGACTATTCAATGGAAACGATGAAAGCTAGAAGGGCTTGGTCAGAAGTTGTACAGACATTAAAAGAGCATGGCTGCCAAACTAGAATACTATACCCGGCAAAATTATCAATCACCATAGATCGAGTAAACAAGTCAGACTGAAAGAATATCTATCTACCAATTCTGCTTACAGAGAGTATTAGAGGGAAAACTCCAACCTAAGGACCCCAGATACACCCACAAAATCACAAACAATAAATATTTCCACAGAAGAATACTCTAGAGAAAGGAAATTCAAACTAGTTACCACCAAAAATGGCAGGAAATATGAATCAATAGTCACTAATTTCCATTAATATCAATGGACTCAACTCTCCTATTAAAAAGTCACACACTAACAAGATGGATACAATAACAGAAGCCATCCTTCTGTTGCCTACAAGAAACACACCTCAACTGCAAAGACAGACACAGGCTTAGAATAAAAGGTTGGGAAAAGATTTTTGAGTCAAATGGTCCTAAGAAACAAGCGGGGGTTGCAATCCTAACATCTAACAAAGTAGACTTTAAGTTAAAAGCAATTAAAAGGGATCAAGATGGTCACTACTTGTTCATCACAGGAAAAATTGGTCAAGAGGAGATTTCAACCTTGAATATTTATGCCCCTAATATAAGGGCACCTACTTATGTAAAATAAAGCTCCAGTCCCACATCAATTCTTACACCCTAATATTGGGAGACTTCAATACCCCACTTTCAACCCTGGATAGATCTACCAGACAGAGACTCAATAGAGAAATAAAGAGTCAAAAACAGGTTATGATGTAAATGGATTTAATAGATATCTACAGAAGCTTCCACTCAAATGCAAAGGAATGTACATATTTCTCAGCTTTTCATGGAACTTTCTCCAAAATTGACCACATAATTGGTCATAAAGCAAATATCAACAGATACAAAAAAAATGGAAATAATCCCTTGTAACATATCGGACCACAAGGGCCTAATGTTAGAGTTCAACAACATCAAAACCATAAGAAAGCCTACCAACTTATGGAAACTAAACATCACTCAGCTGAACCACCTCTGGGTCAAGGAAGAAATTAAGAAAGAAATCAAAGTTTTCCTAGGATTTAGTGAAAATGAATCCAAAATGTATCCAAACTTGTGGGACACAAGGAAAGCAGTCTTAAGAGGAAAATTCATAGTGCTAGAGGCCTGTATGAAAAACCTAGAGAAATCCCACACTAGAGACCTAACAGCTCAGCTGAAAGCCTTAGAGCAATTAGAAGTGAACTCACCTAGAAGGAGTAGACAGCAGGAAATAATCAAACTTAGAGCTGAAATCAATACAATTGAAACAAAAAGAACAATACAAAGAATCAATGAATCTGAGAGTTGATTCTTTGAGAAAGTTAACAAGATAGATAAGCCCTTAGCCAAACTAATCAAAAAACAGAGAGAGAACGTTCAAATCAACAAAATCAGAAATGAAAAGGGGGACATAACAACAGACCCCCAGGAAATACAGAGAATTATCAGATCATTTTTTGAAAATCTGTATTCCACAAAAATGAAAAACCTAGAAGAAATGAACAGCTTCCTGGACAGGTACCAACTACCAAAATTAAATGAAGATCAGATTAATTACCTAAACAGGCCTATAACCCTGAAGGAAATTGAAGCTGTCATTAAAAAACTCCCCAAAAATAAAAGCCCTGGTCCAGATGGTTTCAGTTCCGAATTCTACCAGACATTCAAAGAAGAATTACTATCGTTACTCCTCAAACTATTTCACACAGTAGAAACTGAAGGAATATTGCCAAATTCCTTTTATGAAGCCACAATCAGCCTATTACCCAAGCCACTCAAAGACACAACAAAGAAGGAGAATTACAGACCAATTTCCCTCATGAATATTGATGCGAAAATTCTCAACAAAATTTTGGCAAACCGTATACAACAATGTATAAAAGATATCATCCACCACGACCAAGTCGGCTTCATCCCAGAAATGCAGGACTGGTTTAACATACGAAAAACTGTAAATGTTATCCATCATATAAACAAACTAAAGGAACAAAACCACATGTTCATATCCTTAGATGCTGAAAAAGCCTTTGAGAAAGTCCAATACTCCTTTATGATTAAAGCCCTGGAGAGATCAGGAATACAGGGAGAATACCTAAATATAATTAAGGCGATTTACAAGAAGCCAACAGCCAGTATCAAACTTAATGGAGAAAAACTCAAAGCAATCCCACTAAAGTCAGGAACTAGACAAGGATGTCCTCTCTCCCCTTATCTATTCAATATAGTTCTCGAAGTTTTAGC
>PVIH01010240.1:0-32593 GCA_004025045.1 Sigmodon hispidus | reverse complement strand
GATACAAATAGGAAAAGAAGAAGTGAAGCTATCTCTATTTGCAGATGATATGATTGTATACATAAGTGACCCACAAAATTCTTCCAAGGAACTGCTACAGCTGATAAACACCTTCAGCAATGTAGCAGATTAACTCAAAGAAATGTATACACTAAAGATAGAAGAGCTGAAAAAGAAATAAGGGAAACATTACCCTTCAGAATAGATGCAAATAGTATTAAATACCTTGGAGTAACTATAACCAAAGAAGTAACAGACCTATTTGACAAAAAATTTAAATCACTGAAGAAAGAAATTGAAGAGGATATCAGAAAATGGAAAGTTCTCCCATGTTCCTGGATTGGTAGGATCAACATAGTAAAAATGGCAATTCTACCAAAGGCAATCTACAGATTCAATGGACTGCCCATCAAAATCCCAACACAATATTTTTGGACCTTGAAAGAACAATATTCAATTTCATTTGGAATAACAGGAAAGTCAGGATTGCCAAAACAATTTTACTCAACAAAAGAACCTCAGTAGGTATCACTATTCCTGACTTCAGGTTATACTATAGAGCTACAGTAATAAAAACAGCCTGGTACTGGCATGAAAACAGACTTGTGGACCAATGGAATAGAATTGAGGATCCAGGAGGGTGCGGATCAAGGGGTGTAGTGGTAAATCAGGGACTGTACATGTGTGAGAGTTGCAGCAGAAAGCAGAAGGTGAGAGAGAGGGGCGTGGTCACTGAGAAGGGGATTCAGACAACACCTGGAGAGAGATGGGATGCATGTGCAGGCAGTCTAGTGCAGAGCTCTCGCGAAGGGGTGGTACTTCCGGTTTGCAGTGGCAGAGCTCCGTGCCAGCGGTGGGAGAGCACGGTGGTTTAACTTTCTCCTAAAACCTTCTGTGTTTTGTAAGTGATTCTCACAAAATAAACCTCACTTTAAACATATAACACGGCGGGTTTTTACTGTGATAAAGGGGAACACTACTCCATTGTTGGTGTAAGTGTAAGCTTGTTCAGCCACTTTGAAATGCAATATGGAGGTTTCTCAGAAAATTGAGAATCAATCTCACCAAGGACTCAGCAATACCACTTCTGGGTGTATACCCTAAAGAGGCACATTCACACTCCAAAGGTAGTAGCTCAACTATGTTCATAGCAGCATTATTTGTAATAGCCAGAACCTGGAAAAAAAACCTAGATGTTCCTCAACTGAAGAATGGAGTAACAAACTGTGGTACATCTACACAATGTAATTCTACTCGGCAGTAAGAAAAAATGATATCCTAAAATTCACAGGCAAATGGATGGATTTGGAGAATATCCTCCTGAGGGAGGTATCACAAACTCAGAGTGATAAGCAGGGGATGTACTCACTCATTAGTGGTCTCTAAACAAACAAACAAGAAAAAAGCCAAGCATGCCCAAGCTGCAAACCACAACCACTGAACAGTTTGGGATCAGAAACACCCTGGACTGACCCTTCGGATCCTACTCCACCTAGAGAAACACCTGACTCACTCTTGAGGGAGGGGGGACAAAACTGGATTTGCCAGGAGTGGAGACTGAACTAAGCATTATTGGATCAGTGGGACCATGGGACTGTCTGCTGCCTGCCCAGGGAGAGGATGGGGAGTTGTGGAGAAGAAAAAATGACCTGATGTGGTGGGAGGGTGAAGGGACCTTGAATAACGATATACAGGGATAGAAAAAAAAATTCAGAGGAAAAGCTGAACACAAAGTAATTTTATGTGTAGCAAATTATTTGCATTATCACCCTTGATAAGTCATGCTTATGATTTTTATTTTCTTTATAGTTATTTTTAATTTATCAGCATTTTAAATTAAATTTACTGTTTTTCTTGATAAATACAAAATAAATTAAAAAAAATCAATCTAAGCAAGCCATGGAAAACATGCTAATCGGCAGCATTCCTCCATACGTTGTGCTGTAGTTGCTGCCTTGGCTTCCATCAGTGAGGGATTGTCACAGGATGGAAGTATAAAATGAAATAAAATAAAGTTTTTCCTCTCCAAAAAAAAAAAGAGTTTAGGAAAAATATTCATCAATTCCTGAGGGTCTTTGGACTGCATGTTATTTTTAAATGTTTGTGTTCTCTAACATATTGAATGAGAGAACTGGGTTGAATGAATACACACACACACACACACACACACACACACACACACACACATATATATATATGTATATGAGATGATGTTGAGACGTATATAGAAGAGCAGAGGCAAGCAGAAGGGAATCCCCTGTCTTCTGAACCTCAACTTTTATATTTAATAGTTGAACTTTAGTCTGTTTTGATTGTTGCTTTCCTTCCTTACTGGAGCTATAGCAGCAGACTTGTTTTCTCACCCCTGTCATGATTTTACCATATAAAAGTCTGAGATAGTATATGCCTTATGTGTACACTAAAGGTTTACACATTAAAGATTTGGTGCTCATTGCAGGAGGTGGTGGTGTCTTTAACTAGTGTGAAGTCTTTATGCTGTTTGGAGACACACACTGGAAGGGGACTGGAGCCCCTGACCTCGACTTTTTTCTCCTATTTCCTGGACATTGTGCACTCTCCCTCTGCCTTCTAACAACCCCCAGAAACCTCATGGAATGGCCTCATCCAAGCATGAACCAGAACTTCCAAAACCATATTATGACTCTATAAGTTGCATATCTCAGGTGTTTGTGATAGTGACTGAAAGGTTATGAAAAGGACCATTCCTGAGCTGTTATGACTTCACATTTCTCTCCATCATTAATTTTCTGTCTCAAGACCTCCATACAACATCAGCTATCAGGACCAGCTTCATTTCCATGTAAGGAACTTAAAAACCACCTGATTCATGAATTATCTTTGCTCTACCTTCTATAAACTAGGAAAATATTATTGGTTAGGTTTTGCTCACCTACAGAAAGACAAAAAGATCTGCTGAAATCCAAGTCTTCAGTAACTCAGGGTGTGGCCATATGTGGAGTTAGGTTTTTGCAGCAATAATTGCTTTAGATGATCCCATCATGGAGTAGGCTGGTCCCTTCTACAGTGCAACTGCTGTCTTTATGGAACTATAGAGATGGAAAGATTGAGATACATCATAGCATGACCATAGCAGACACTGGAATAGTGAGCCACCAGGCAAGGAATATCTAACAATATCAATATTCTTCCAAAAGCTAGGAGAAGGTAAGATTCATTTTCTTATAGGTTGCAGGCAGTAAGGCTTCAACAATTACTAGAGTTCAGGCTTTCAACCTCCAATTTTGTGAACTAGTAACTTCTTGTTGCTTAAGTCAACCAGTATGTGGCAATTTGCTATGGCAATCATAGGAAACTATTGCAGAAGAGAAACAGGAAATAGGAAGTGAGGCTACAGCAACTTTGCTCACTGTTTCTGGGTAGGTAAACAGCAAATATTCTAACATGCTCCTTGCTCAATTTTATATGATTTTTGCTTCTACTGTATTTCTTTTGATTCTTTTTTCTTTTTAAAACAATTTTTATATCCCATATTGTACTTTAGGCTGGATTAGCACAAGGTTGAAATTATTACAGTACTGTGTGTGCATGTGTGTTTTTTACATTTAACATAATACAATTCTAATACAAAGTAGCATATATAAGTGTGAGCACCTCCACACACAACCAAAGCTTGTCTTTCTCAAGGGATATTTTGCAGCTGAGCCCTGGAACAAGGCTCCAGAATTTGATCAGCTCCTGCTAACTTAGCTACTATTTCTGGATGGTTTATGTTTGGCAACATCACACATTTGATGGCTGCCCTGCAGAGGTACAACAAGCATAAATTCTAAGCTGGAAGGCTCTACTTTGGAAAGCCCAAGTACCAGAAACAGGAAAATAGCATCAAGAGAACAAAAGCACCATTGTTCTGAGACAGTGCCCAGCTTATTATCTCATGTAGATTATTTATATGACAAGGCAGATGGAGGCCCCAATTTTAGGATCTGTATAACTCTACTTTAGGATTGCTAAATGCATGCTTATCTCATCCCAGCTCTCAAGTGGGCTTTGATGCTTAGTTAGATTTATTTATGCATCTTCACATTTACAACTCCCCTCCTACAATCAAAAAATATTTATTGAACACCTGCAATGTGGGAGACACAGTGTGTCAAAGATGCAGTGGTAAAGAAAAACAGAAATATCCATATCTTCATAGATCACATATTGATGGGGGAATGAGACAACGTGTAGAACAAATGAAAATATATTTGATATTAAGAGAATGACAGTCGTGAAAAAGAAGTACTGCCAGGGAAATTATTGGGAAGTTTCCAAAGGAAATGTACAACTGCTGATTTAAACAAGTCAAACAGAGAAGGCTACTGAGCACAAAGAATACTGAGTGACTAAGACTTGATATTTTCATAGTATCATTGAAAGAGTAGTGAACTTGGAATTGAAAATTAGATTCAGCTCTCAGGCTTGTATTTTGAAGTCCTCACTTCCAGATTTTTAGGGTATGACAGTATTTAGACATTGTGCCTTTTCAAGTATGGCATAGGAAATAAAGTCCCTGGTGTACAACTTTAGTACAGCCTTACTAGGGCTGATAAGTAGAGGAAGAGGCAGCATGGCTGTGTAAGCAGACAGTGAGGAATAGTTGACTATGGGACAAGGAAAGCTGCTCCAAGATACCATCTTGTGCACAGTACATGTGAGACGTCCAGGCTCTGAAACCATGAGAAAAGAAATATCTAGGCTTTAAGCAACCTAGCCTGTGCTATTTATTATGCCAGAGTGAGCAGAAAGAGAAAACTCTGAACTCAGATACATGCAGTTTGTGTGTTCTTTAAAATTTGTTGCCTCATTGTCCTTGGCTGGTGTGAAGAAGCAATATGGCTGACCTCACAGAAAACTAGAGCATCAGTCTTGAGTTACGACACCTGGTTGACAGGAGGTGAGAGGTTCTTGGTCCTTCCTACTTTACTAGCCTTGTCATTTACCGTATGTGTCTGACCTCACTCCTGAACTTCTCTCTCTAAAGCAGTAGCTTTCTTGACATCTACACTGGGAATTTGACCTTTCAAACCTAAATGTGTCCCAAATGGAACTCATCAACCTTTCCTCTCTAACATCACTGCATCCACACAACCTTTCCCAGCTCTAGCTTCCAGCATTCTGGTTTCCAGACTAAAACAACAGAGACATCTCATTTTTTTTTTCTCAAACATGATTCTAGAATGCCTGGAGACCCCAAAGGTAGTGCTTTCAAAAGCAATGCCCAGACTGCAGTTGTATCTTGCCATCCCAGTCACTCCCACCCCAGTCAAACAAACTCCTCTGATCTGGCTTTTGAAATAGAGCCCTAATAGGTCTCCCAAATAAGTCCATTACTCTTCATGTCCTCCTTTTTGTCCTCCTTTTTTTTTATTTAAATCAGCATCCAGGAATAACATTTCAGCCTGCATATAGATAGCTTCGTCAGCCCAAAGCCTGTAGTCAAGAACAACTGAAGCTCTTTCCTTTTTTCAGCCACATAGCTGTACCTTTTTTCTGCCTACCTTGGCATTCTGTCAAAACCAAGAAGGTCAGTTAATCCCCTCCTTAAAGCAAATGCATTTTTCTTTAGTCTCATTTGGATGGCTTTCACCTAATTCCACAAAATTATGTTTAAAATATTTGATAATGATATAGATTGGCTTTATAGATCACAAGAGATGTTTCTTAAATTTATCTTTCCTATACAAAGTGCTTATTTTGAAGACTGGCCTTTTTTCAAGATTAAAAAAGAAAGGATATTAAGAATAGATAAGGAGGCAATTATTGGATTAGATGGAACCTTCTGAGTTTCTATTAACTACTTCTTCATGGTGAACCATTTCTGGCATTACCTATAATTTCCCTACAATTTGGATAAGGCCCAAGAATACTAACTACTTCAGCATTTCACTCTAGTGATAGCTTTCTGTTTATAATAATCTCTATTCTGTTGTTTTCTAGTCCTTATTTTCTCCTCATCAGGGATGCAGACAGTCTGTGAACAAGGCTTCAAACATCTGACATGTCTGTCCCCTCAGCCATTGCATTTATTTTCTCATTACAAGAAAATGTTTTTTTGATTACTGATACCCAATTCAAAATTGCCATGAAACATGTTTTAACATTCCAACTATACCTGAATTTATCTCTCCACCCATGCAAAGCATCCTGTAAGTAACATATGTAAATATAAGCCCAATTACATGACTCCAAAATTTACTATGTTAACAAATACCCTAGATCTCCCAGAGCATCTTCAAGTCAATGCTGCATTTGTTTCAACCTCTGCCTATTCACACACATCTGGAAAATGTATCCTCCCCCAAAAGGATACTTGGCTTATTGGTTAAGAACTTAGGAATCACTAATCAGAGAAAGAAATCAGCTCATCCTCTTGTAAAATGCCAAAATAATCATTTGCTCATCTGAGCATTTTTTGTGGTCTCAAATATGGATCAATCATCTATCTTCCAAGCCTTTAAAAACATGCAGCTTCTTGATTGAGTGTCAAGGGGAAAGGTCTCAGGGCTCATGATAGCTGTTGACATAACTTGTGCATTACATTTTCCTACTAAGTAAGACTTTCTATATTTAACCCACTTTAATTAATGCTTAGCCCCAGATGTCACTATATTCAAAGCAGTTCAATATTACAGAACTGTTTAACAAAATGTGATACAATGTATATTCACTATAGTCATCTTATGACTGCATCTTGCATATTTCAAGTTCATGTTGGTAGCTTCATATGCTGTCTGTTTCTCCCATTTTTCACCTGCATTCTCTATTCTTTGTCTTTATGACTTTATCTTTTTTCCTTGGCAATTGGAACCTGCAGGCAGATGCTTATGCCAAGTAAATAGATATGTATTTGTGTATATTTTCAATTTGGCAAAATGAGAATGAAGATTGGTCATTTTCTATGAGATAAAAATCCAATCCCATTTGTAGAAAATAGTAACCTCTTATCTTCATGATACTTTATAATTTTCAAGGCATAAACATATATATTATTTCATTGTAGCATAATAATTGAGGTTATAATTTTGGGCTTATGGAACAGGCAAGTCTGGAGAGTGATGCAGAATGATCTCTTTCTAATACTTTGACACAGGGTGAGTTAATTTTGCTTCTCTATGCCTTGTGAAAACAAAGAAATAATGCATTATGAGGTTTCTATGAGAGAAGTGATATAATGCAGAAAGCTTCAAATGCTAGACATGGTAGGAAGTGCTTACTACCCTAGTATTCTAAAAGCTCACTAAGGAGGATCCCAAGTTCAAGGTTAGCCTGTGTTAAATATATAGAAGCTGTTTGAAACAGCACAAAATAATACTAACAGATGGAGACCATTACACACAGCTACAGCCGAACAAAGTGCAGAGTCTTGGAGTAAACTCCACATTATTCATCTACAAAACACTTCCATATTTAAGACTAGGGGGATACTTTAGAAGAAGGGGTAAGAAAGACTGTAAGATTCAGATGATTAAGGAGTTTGCCATAAGATTGTATCTCCTAGTAATACCGAAAAATATCCCCCCACCAATCTCACCAGTATGGCTGGCTAAACATGATTGAACAAGGACTATACCAATGAACATGCCAACGTGGATGGGGAGAAGCCCACAAGGCCTCAGCCTCACACAAGAAGTATAGGGACCTGAGCAAAGCGGGTCCTGAGAAAAAAGGTGTTTTCCCTAGGAAAAAGCATAGCAATTGATTCTTCAGGCCAAGAAACTTGCATACAAGTAATATTATACAGCCTGAGCAGTCTATATTCAAGAATACATATGCATATACATACATGAGCACAATAACAATCATAGAAGAGGTGATGAATTTGAAGGAAAGTGGTAACGGATTATATGGGAAGGTTTAGAGGAAAGAAAGAGAAAAGAAAATATTTAACTTGGAAGTAAATAAATTAATAATAATAACAATGATCAATACAACCAATAAAAAATCTTAGCTCGATGTTTAATTCATACCAAGTTTTCAGATAATTTCAATAGTATTTGTGAGTAGAGATAAGAGATTCAATACTTTGAGGTCGGCAGCATGGATGTAATATTCTTCTAGAATATGTGAGTATTCATTCATGCTCATGTGGATACATGAGTTAGTTGACATTTTAGTATTCACATCTTGACTCTAAAGAAGACCGACATTTCTGAATATAGACATGGTTAGCAGAACATTGGTAAAACAAACATATAGAATGGGATGTGTAATCTGGAGGTTCACATAATCTCCTACATTATTCTAATATACTCATGATTCTACAAACATTGATGAAAGTACAGAAAAATGAGTCACTGCTGTGATTTAGGATATTTACCCAGTCAAGTGATAAAAAGGAAGTGACAATAATACGTTTCCTTTTTATCACTTGACTGGGTTAATAAATGCCCAGATAACTTTTAAACCATTAGCTTTAGTGATCTTTGTTGAGATGTATGGATCTGGAATATAGTAGCATTTTAATGAATAGATTCAGTAAACATCTGCCCTCACTAGTGAATGTTGGTTATCATCTAATACATTATTTATATTCATTCTCATAATCTCCCCCTCTCTCTCTTGCCCTCCCTCCCTCCCTCCCTCCCTTCCTCCCTCATTGACCTAGTTCATCTATTTTATCCTGCCCTTAGACATGACATGGAACTCTGTTTGTAGCCCAAACATAAAATTACATTTTAAGCTTCTGCTCTGCCATATCTACTAACACTCAACTCACTAACACTGGCCAATTGGCCAAGTCAAGTCATAGGGTCCTTGTAACTATCCGGTCAATTAGAAACAGATTCAGAGCAATGATCTAATCTACTGCAAAGAGAAGGATTGTATGAGATCATTTTATTTCTTTTTAATGGAAAATAGTTTTCCTTCACCTTATAGTCTCTTAAGTGTAACAAAGGGTGGAATAATGATAAAAAGTTTAGCAGAAATTTATGAACATGAATATGACATACAGCCATAGAAGACGCTCAGGAATTGAGTAGTTCTCAAAGAAGTGGCTTGGGGCTGCAGTTTAGAAAATGCTATCAGTAGAAAGCAATATATTTTTTCCAGAATGACACAGAGAAAGAAATTAACTTTGGATTTTTAGAATGGGAAACTTATAGAAAGTAAAGGAAGGTAGGTAAAGTATGTCAAATAAGAGACTAAAATGATCTTCAATGACTGTCTCTCCTTGGTAGGACTGGAGACTGGGATAGCTTTGCACCTGTAAATCTGTGTCCTTCTGGAGTACTGATCTTTCTGCATCTGCTTCTCTAAACCACTGCAATGACTATTCATTAATGTTTCATCTTTTGTGTGGCATATGCTGGTCTCTCACACCTCTAAGACATTTTCTTTCAAAGTCCAAAAGCCATTATGGGAGAACATAAAGCCTGTCTGTAGACTACTAACCTTAATTTTGGCTGTCCAGCTTGCTAGAAAGCATTATCCCCAGGTAGATAGTAAGAGAGTTTTCTGGAATGAGAAGCAGATGGCTCCATATTTCAAAGAAAAGAAAACCGGGGCTCATATCACAGTGTGGTAGGCTTTGTGTGAATTTAAGTGAGAAAGATTCTTGTGGTCTAACAGGAAAGGTTAAGGCTTTGTGCATGCTCCTCTTATAATGAAGCATATAAACAGAAAGAGCTTATAAATATCTTACATGTGCAAAATGGATCTTCCATTTCAGGGTTTACACTGAATGACTCAAACATTGTTTCCCCAAATTCTGTCATTGCTCTACTGTCAATTTCAAATTAGTAACTATATATTCCTGTCATACAATCTTTTTAATAGGATCACTGAATAAACAGATTTGTGATTCTATTCCAAGAGAACATTCCTTTGCTTTTTTATTTTCATTTGTATTTTAGATGAGGTCATTAGAGCTGTCAGAGTGGGTCATTTAAAGAATTACAAATCCTTATAAGACTCTAAGCAAATGTCCAATGAATGTTAATTATTGAATCAGAGAAGCAGAAAGGCCATGAATGGGTATAAAGCCTCATCATGTTCTCAAGGGCCTAAATAAGATTCATGAGAGTTTGAGGTGTGACCCTGAGGGTAGGCAGTGCTTCCTGTATATCATGTCTTAGTTACTTGGGAGGATATGATTAGGCAGGAAAGTAGCTTCATTTGTACAGAGCACAGTTCTATTCTTAAAGATGTCAACATCTACACACTCATGCAAATTAGGTAGTTATATAGCTTAAAAATCGATACCCTCAGAATAAAATATAATTTCTCCCAAATTCCTTTAGAAACCAAATAAATGACAAACACTGTCATAAATAGAGATGATTGACATTACATAGGCCATGAAAATTTTTTTCAAAATCATGACATTTTATAACACAAAGAGATAGTGATTATATTATGTACTCCCCAAACTTAAAAGGAAAAGGAAAAACTTGGGAAAACAAAAATAATATGCCATACAACGAATGCAATTAGGCAGCATTAGATTAGAAAATCCATAGAGGGTAAGCTATGGGGCTGATTGCTTGAATTTAATTTGTTACTTTTGATAGCACCCTCCTTCAGCGGTTCCATAGAGATCAGCTTGCAATAGCTTCATATTTTAATAAGCTTATTTAATGTTTTCCATCCTGTATAATAAAATACAACTACTCTGCATTATCACTAGTCTTATAGTAGCCTTGTCATTTCTAACAAAAAAGTAGCAGTACAGTACTTGACATATAAAACGTCACCCATGAGGTAGCTCTAGACCCAATGGGGAAACTTACTTAAAACTAAGTTTATAAATGATGGGATTTGTAGAGAATGGATGTTCAGGTTAGGTTTTTGTTTGTTTGTTTGTTTGTTTGTTTGCTTAAAGAAAAAAATTTGATACAAGTTAGCATTATCTGGGAAGAGGAACCTCAGTTGAGAGAATTTCTCCATCTGATTTGCCTGTAGGCAAGATTGTGGAGCATTGTCTTAAATGATGATTGATATATGAGGGTCTAGCTCATTGGAGGTGATGTCACCCTGGGAAGACAGTCCTGAGTAAGATGTGGGGAACAGGCCAATAAACAGTGTTTCTTTATAGTCTCTGCTTTAATTCCTGCCTGAAATTCTTGCCCTAACTTTCCTCAGTAACAAAGGGTGACCTGAGGATTATAAGATGAATTAAACCATCCCCTACCAATTTGCTTTTGGTGACATTTTTTTATTTATAGCAATAGAAACCCTAACTAAGGTAATGGGCAAGACTGGCAAGTGGAATGAGACATCTATTTATACTTTTTCTACCTCTTCAGATATAACATTTTAAATAAAGTACTAAGAAATTATGAATCATTGGGTGATATTATTGGTTCACAGAGAGTCATGAATTATGCTAAGGGATAGAAGTTTTGCATTTCTAACTGCTGACTTCTGAATGGATATTTTCCTCTCACCAATGGTATTAACTCAGCTTCTTGTTAGATAACACAGAGTAATCTCTTCCTAATTTCTTAAAAACTTTGATTGTATGTACAACATCATATACATCTTATTGCCTCTACTAAAATCATAGAAGAAAAGAGGAGAGATTTCTCAAAGTGAAGACTATTCTTTTATGGTTTATTTGTACATGTGTTGTGCTTGGAATTACCTAGAAATTTACACAATTAGGCAAGTTCCCTACAAACTCCCAAGCTACATTCCCAGGCCCAAAGTCTTTTTCATGAAAATGCATAGATGGTCTAGACTTTGAATTTATCCACAATTCAAGTAATTTCTCTCCATTCTTCATTTGTGCTATCATTCCTCCTTGTTTCTTTATTTAAAGAATTAAGATGTAAACATCTTCAGAATGTAAGAATCAATGACACAAATATATTTTATAGTGAACTTGGCAGTCAACTTGTTTCCCAACAAGACCTTTTAGTTTATTTTAATTAAATCTCAGAAATTTTAGAACCATAAGTTTTTCTTTTAATCTCATCAAATTATACTCTTAAAGAATTCATTAATAAAATGTCACCCAACTTATAGAAAGCACACTTTTGGTGATTTTATGTCTTTAGGAAAAAAGACCATAAGAATAGTATGTTTAAAAAAAAGAAGACTGAGTCAAGCGAGGAAAAGAAATTATAATTGCAGATGCTAATACACCATCTCCTGCTGTTTTTGCATATTAACCATTAGATAAATATTGAATTTTTTAAAATTGTGATATAAAGAATATGATGATCTGGTTTAGATTGACTCTCTGTGGCATTTTATTTATAATACCATGCTCTGCATGGACCTTGATGTGGGAATTTGTGTGAATCTTCCAACACATGGGAGAGAGAGAGAGAGAGAGAGAGAGAGAGAGAGAGAGAGAGAGAGAGAGATTGAGAATTTTTATAGGTTTACTATTTGTTTTTATTATTATTATGAATAAAGTCATATTTTTTTTATCCATGTATCCCTTGTTCAAACTCCCTTTCCCCTCCCACTCCTCCCAGTCACTCTCTCTTCTCCCCATCACTTTATCTCCTCCCCAGCAAGGGCAGGAGGTCCCAGCGTCCCAAAGTGGTTTAGTTCAGCATCCACTCCAGGCAGATCTGCTTTCCTCACCCCAACATCAAGATTGAGACAGGTGTTCCTCTGGAGGGAATGGGCTCCAAGGTGCCGGTCCAAGGTGTCTCAGATCTCAGGCTGTTCAGTGGTTGTGGTTTGCAGCTTGGACATGCCTTTCTTTTTGTTTAACGTCCACTAATGAGTGAGTACATCCCCCGCTTATCTTTCTAGGATTGTGATACCTCGCTCAGAAAGATATTCTCCAAATTCCTGAAAGGTATTTTTTAAAACAAATTCTGGCTAGAGAGATAGCTGAGGATGTAAAAATGCTTGCTTTGAAAATTTCCTTGGAGTGTCTAACCCACCCTTGATATTGGGATTAGAAAAATAGGACTTGCCTGAAGTGGTCGCATCATGCTGAGCTGACCCATCTTGGGACTTCTTACCCTTTTGGGGAAGGGGATCAGGGGATGAGTTGGGCAGAGGCTGAAGGCTCACTGGGAGGGATTGGGAATAGAGAAGGATGGGTGAACAGGGGACTACATGGAAAAAGACCTTTTAGCAGTTAAGAGCACTGACTGTTCTGGAGATTCCCAGCATCCACATGGCAGCTAACAACTATCTGTAATTCCAAGATCTGACACCCTTACATCGTTATAAGTGTAGGCAAAACACCAATTCACATAAAATAAAAATAAATATTTTAAAAAATTTAAATAGAACATTAAAATAAATAAAATTTAAAAAAATTGAAGATTTCAAGACCTAAATTTGAATTTCAGGCATGACTACATGTGTCATAACCCAGGACTGTGAGACAGAGATGGGCAGACCTTGGGAGCTTACTGATCAGACAGCATAGCTGAAATGTCATCCTTCTGGTTCAATGAGAGATACTGTCTCAAAGTATAAAGGTATGGTGCAATCAGGAAAGATAACACTGGACACTTTCCTTTGTCTGCTAAAATTCTGTACATGGGCATAAGTGACACAGACACACAGAGACACAGACACACAGAGACACAGACACATGCACACACACACACAGACACACAGACACAGACACACACACACAGACACAGATACACAAAGCCACAGACACAGACACACACACACAAACAGACACAGACACACAGACACAGGCACACACATACAGACACACACACACACACAGACACAGACACACAGAGACACAGACACACACACAAACACACATACACAGACACAGAGACACAGACACACAGACACAGACACACACATGCAGACACACACATACAGACACAGACACACAGACACAGATACACACATACAGACACACATACAGACACACACACACAGAGACACACACACACACACAAACACACACACAGACACAGACACACACACACACACACACACACACACACACACACACACACACACACACACACACACACACACACACACACACACACACAGACACACACATACAGACACACACACAGAGACACAGATACACAGAGACACAGACACATGCACACACACACACAGACACAGACACACACACACACATACAGACACAGATACACAGACACACAGACACACAGACACAGACATACAGAGACACAGACACACACACACATACAGACACAGACACACAGACACAGACACACACATACAGACACACACACACACAGACACAGGCACACAGAGACACAGACACACACACACACACACACACACAGACACAGACACACAGAGACACAGACACACAGACACAGACACACACATACAGACACACACACATACAGACACAGACACACAGAGACACAGACACACACGTACAGACACACATGCAGACACAGACACACAGAGATACAGACACATACACAAACACACACACAGACACAGACACACACACAGACACACAGAGACACAGACACACACACACACACACACAAAGTGTTGGAGATCATTTCTTTCATTTCACTCTGCTATAGCTAGATATTGTGGTCCCCATCAATGTAAAGTCACATTTTCCAATGATGTACCCATGTTTTCAAAGTTCTAGATTTTTTGTCTTTTAGTAATTTTTATTTTATCTTTTATTTATTTATCTATCTATCTTAGGAGTTTAAAGTGAATATAAATTTGGAGTTGTGTTTGGGTATGGAAGGTGGAAACAGGAGGGTCTAGTTCAACAAAATTCTTAGCACCCCCACTGAGAACTCATTCTCAGTGAGTTCAAGGTCAACTTGAGCTACAAGCAACACTGTCAGTGATCAGCACCTTGATATTTTATTCAATTACAAATGTTTATTTCTAAACATATATGCATCTGAGCAATGCTAAATGGATTCAGGAGCTTTTTTTTTTTTTTTTTTTAAACTTTATTTATTTATTATTTATTTATTTGACTTGGTGTTTGCCTGGAACTGGAACTACAGACAGTTGTTAGCTGCCATGTGGGTGCTGGGAATCGAACCCGGGTCCTCTGGAAGAGCAGACAGTGCTCTTAACCGCTGAGCCATCTCTCCAGCCCCGATTCAGGAGCTTTGTGTGTGCATGTGTGTGTGTCTCTGTGTATAAATCAATAATAATAAAAGAAGAGGTCCTGAAATTGAGAAGCCATGGGAGGATCACAGAACTATTTGGAGAAGAAGAGAGACAGGGAGGTGCAAAAGAAGAAAGGGAGTTTGAACAAGGGGATACATGGATAAAAAACGATACTTTATTTATAATAAAAAAGGGGGAAAATGAACAGAATAAATCCAAAGTCAGTATGTGAAAAAAAATCATAGAATAAATGAATAAAATGAAAACTGAAAGAATAATACAAAGAAAAAAGAAATGATGAAACGATAGAACTTATACAAAAATTCAAACAAATGTTAAGAAACAAGACAAAATATAAAAATTAATTCTAAATATATTCATTTAAGTTCTTTTTTATTTCTATAAAACCATACTTTATTTCAGAACGGTTGCTTTCATACTGTCACATTTTGCAAAACAAGTACATTCCAGCATCTTTCTCATGCCTGTAGCATTTTAACATTCTCTGAACCAGTCTTCTGGCACTTTCATTTTCCTCAAAGTTATTTAAGAGTTTTGAAATCCATGAATGTGTTGTATCTGGACAGCCTATCTGAATCCACAAATACTCATTTGTATAACTCCCAAAAAGCTTGCTTTTATTCTGTAAATTTAAAATAAATCTTTCCAATTGCTGGTGGAATCCAGAGTCATCTTGATGGGGCTAGAGAGATGGCTTAGCACTTCAGAGTAGGTGCTGCTCCTGAAGAGAATCCAGGTACATAACCCAGCACATGTGGAGCTCCAGAGGAGATCTGATGCTTCTAGTCTGTGGCTAGTTTCTCTCTCAATCTCTCTCTCTCTCTCTCTCTCTCTCCCCCTCTCTCTCTCTGTTCCTCTCTCTCTCTCTCACACACACACTATTTAAAAATAAATGAATGCAATAATTTTTAAACTCATATTCATAGCAGATGCCTATGTACAATTGTGAAGTAAACATGTAGAAATAATAAATAAGATATCCATCTTATGACACTTGTGAGAAATTCCAATAAGTATGAACTGAGGTCACTCTGGTTAAAGTAGATCTTCAGAGTATTTTTGCTTGATTTTTGGTAAGGGATGACCATTAGATGTGGTTAGTAGATTAATGCCTCCCTGTTTACTCACCACAAGATATCATACTTTATCTTGGAATCTGAGGATATGTTGTCCATATAACAAAAAAAAAATTAAACCTTCAGATAGACATAAGATTGCTGATCAGCTAACTTTTATTGGGAAGGTCTATCTTGTATTCTTCAGCCATATCCAAAGCAACTGCAAAGGTCCTTGGAAGTAGAAAGAGGTGGCTGGAGGATGTGTCCAGAAGAAAGAGGAGGCTGCAGAGATTTGGAGCCTATGAACCAATTTTGTTTGGAAAATACAAAAAGTCACATATGAATTAGAGTGTCAGGGTACATTCAAAGAGGTTACAACAGCCCTTAGCCAAAAGACAATAAAGAAACAGAGACCTCTGACTCATTACTGTAAGAAATTGAATTCTAATCCAACAAAATCAGAAATGAAAAGGGCAACATAACAACATGTCCCCAGGAAATCCAGAGAATTACCAAGTCAGACTTTGAATATCTATATGCCACAAAAATGGAAAACCTAGAAGAAATGGGCAGATTTCTTGAAAGGTACCAATTACCAAAATTAAATCAAGATCAGGTTAAATACATGAACAGACCTATAATTCCAAAGGAAATTAAAGCTGTCATTAAAAGCATCCCAAGTAAAAAAAGCCCAGGTCCAGATGGTTTCAGTGCAGAATTCTACCAAACATTCAAAGAAAAATTAAAACCAATACTCCTCAAACTGTTTCATAGAGTAGAAACTGAAGGAATATTGCCAAACTCTTTTTTTATGAGGTCACAATAACCCTAATACCCAAGCCACTCAAAGACTCAACAAAGAAAGAGAATTACATACCAGTTTCCCTCATGAATATTGATGCAAAAATTCTCAACAAAATCCTGGCAAACCATATACAACAACATATAAAAAATGTCATCCACCATCATCAAGTAGGCTTCATCTCAGAAATGCAGAAACAGTTCAAGATCCAGAAAACCATAAATGTCATCCATCATATAAATAAACTGAAGGAGAAAAACTACATGATCATCTCCTTAGATGCTGAAAAAGACTTTGACAAAATCCAACACTCCTTTATAATAAAAGTCTTGGAGAGATCAGGAATACAGGGAAAATATCTAAATATAATAAAGGCAATTTACAATAAGTATAATAGGATAAACTCCTTGTCAACAGCCTACATGAAACTAAATGGAGAAATACTCAAAGCAACCCCACTAAAATTAGGAATGAGACAAGGCTGTCCCCTCTCCCCTTATCTATTCAATATAGTTCGCAAAGTTTTAGCTCAACTATAAGGGATCACAAGGAGATTAAGGGGATACAAATTGGAAAAGAAGTGAAACTATCTCTATTTGCAGATAATATGATTGTATACATAAGTGACCCACAAAATTCTACCAAGGAACTTCTACCCCTGATAAAAAAACCTTCAGCAATGTAGCAGGATACAAGATTAACTCAAACAAATCAGTAGCCCTCTTATACACTAAAGATAAAAGGGCTGAAAAAGAAATAAGGGAAACATCACCCTTTATAAGAGCTGCAAATACCATTAAATACTTGGAGTAACTATAAGCAAGGAAGTAACAGATCTATTTGATTAAACTTTAAATTATTGAAGAAAGAAATTGAAGAGGATATCAGAAAATGGAAAGATTTCCCATGTTCCTGGATAGGTAGGATCAACATAGTAAAAATGGCAATCCTACCAAAAGCAATCTACAGAGTCAATGCACTTCCCATCAAAATCCCAACACAATGTTTTAGAGACATTGAAAGAACAATACTCAATTTCATTTGGAACAACAGGAAAGCCAGGACTGCCAAATCAGTTTTACTCAACAAGAGAACCTCAGGAGGCATCACCATCCCCAAATTCAAGTTATACTATAGAGCTACAGTAATAAAAACAGCCTGGTACTGGCAGAAAAACAGATTTGTGGATCAATGGAACCTAACTGAAGATCCCAATATTAACACAAAAACCTATGAACACCTCATCTTTTACAAAGAGGCCCAAAATATTCAGTGGAAAAAGATAGTATCTTTAACAAATGATGTTGGCATAGCTGGATGGTTGTGTGTAGACAACTGCAATTAGATCCAAGCCTGTCACCCTGCACAAAACTCAAATCCAAGTGGATTGAAGACCTCAACATAAACCCAGCCACACTGAACCTGATAGAAAAGAAATTGATAAATGCCCTCCAACGAATTGGCACAGGAGAACACTTCTAAAATATAACATCCGTAGTACAGACACTAAGAATAGCAATCAATAAGTGGCATCTCCTGAAACTGAGAAGCTTCTGTAAAGCCAAGGATAAAATCCCAAAGATAAAATGACAGGCTACAGAATAAAAAAAGATTTTCACCAACCCTACAAGTGATAGAGAACTGAGCCAGTGAGCAGAATCTCAGCCATCCTCAGTCTCTGCAGCATGCCCCTGACTGTCGCCATGGCCGCCTACAAGCTAGTGCTAATCCAGCATGGCAAGAGCGCCTGGAACCTGGAACACTGCTTCAGCGGCTGGTACGATGCGAACCTGAGCCCAGCGGGCCATGAGGTGGCGAAGCGCGGCAGACAGGCGTTGAGAGATGCTGGCTATGAATTTGACATCTGCTTCACCTTGGTGCAGAAGAGAGCAATCCGGACCCTCTGGACAGTCCTGGATGCCACTGACCAGATGTGGCTGCCAGTAGTCAGGACCTGGCACCTCAATGAGTGGCATTATGGGGGTCTGACTGGTCTCAATAAAGCAGAGACTGCTGCTAAGCATGGTGAGGCTCAGATAAAGATCTGGAGGCAATCTTACGATGTTCCACTACCTCCAATGGAGCCTGATCGCTTCTACAGCAACATCAGTAAGGATTGCAGGTACGCAGACCTGACTGAGGACCAGCTGCCGTCCTGTGAGAGCCTGAAGGACACTATTGCCAGAGCACTGCCCTTCTGGAATGAAGAGATTGTCCCCCAGATCAAGGAGGGGAAGAGAGTCTTGATTGCCGCCCATGGCAACAGCCTTCGGGGCATCCTCAAGCATCTCGTGGTTCTCTCAGAAGTGGCCATCATAGAGCTGAACCTGCCAACTGGCATTCCCATTGTCTATGAGTTGGACAAGAACTTGAAGCCGGTCAAACCCATGCAGTTCCTAGTAGATGAAGAGACCGTCTGGAAAGCCATGGAAGCTGTGGCTGCCCAGGGCAAGGTCAAGAAGTGAAGGCAAGCAGGCCGACTCCTACCCCAGTACCCTGCTCCCTGCCTGTTCATGCTTTCTGCAACCTCCCCAGCACCTGCCACACTGACTACATCTTTAGGATCTTAAGTTGTAGCTGCAGATGGGGACCCATGGCTCCCATTGTCATTTTAGTATTTTATCCCTTGCACCCACTCCCTTCATAGACTCTAGTCATAGTAACACCTCTGGGGTGCAGGTTCTTGGTCCACATCCAGGGACAACCCCTCTTACCAGGAGAGTTGAGAGGTGGTAATTATAATTTTTCTTAGTCGTTTGTTTACTAAGGATCTGCTTTAGGAAGAGGGCAGAGAAGAACCATGCTGTGTAGGACCAATGAGAAACTGCAGCCACATTTCCACCCCGCCCCCAGCCTGTCTGCCATTAGGTAACTGGGGGCTGTAGTCATCCCAGTGAAGGGGATAGTAACTCTGCATGGTGATTTTAAAACCACCCTCCTCCCTGACCCTAAAGGAGCTGCTGGCCCCAGAAGGTTGGGATCAATCCTGTCAAGTCTATGTGTTACATTTACTTTTACAACAAAAAGATACATATATTTATCAGCTCACAAAAGAAAAGCCCCTCTGAGGTTTCTAGTGGTGATTGAAATGGCCCATGTGGTCACCAGAAAGTAAGCCATTCCTCCTATCAATTGGGATTAAACTCCTTGTCAAGGGACTGTCTCTTCTGTGTGTTTGAATCTCTCTGCCTTGTCTTAGAGGTGAAGTGCCCCTTGATCATGTCCAAGTTTTGTCTTTCACTGTCTGAATCGTGTTTCAGCTGCTTGACCTTACCATGTGGGTTCAGATTTCATTTTGGACATAACAACTAAATCTCTACAGATCAGTAAAATAAAAGAGTGATGTGCAATATCTTAAAAAAATGATAGAGGACTGATCTCTAATATATATATAGAACTCAAGAAACTAGAGCCCCAAAACTTGAATAACTCAATCAAAAAAAAATGGGCTTCAGAACTAAAAAGGGAATTCTCAGCAGAAGAATTACAAATGACTAAAAGGCACTTGAAAAAGTGCTCAACATCTTTAGCAAATACAAATCAAAACAACTTTGAGATACCACCTTACACATGTCAGATTGGCTAAGATAAAAGGCACAGATAATAGCCTATGTTGGAGGGGATGCGGAGCAAGGGGAACACTCCTCCATTGTTGGTGAAAATGTAAACTTGTTCAGCCACTCTGGAATACAGTATGGAGTTTTCTCAGAAAACTGGGAATCAATCTCCCTAAAGATCCAGCAATAACACTACTGGGCATAGACCCTTAATGATGCACATTTGCACTACAAAGGCATTACCTCAACTACGTTCATAGCAGCATTATTTGAAATAGCAAGAACCTGGAAACAACCTAGATGTCTCTCAACTGAAGAATGAATTAACAAACTGTGGTACATCTATACAGTGGAGTACCACTCAGTGGAAAGAAAAATTTACATCCTAAAATTTGCAGGCAAATGGATTGATTTGGAGGATATCTTCCTGAGAGAGGTATTACAAAACCAGAAAGATAAGCATGTGATGTACTCACTCATTAGTGGACTTTAAACAAAAAGGTAAGGGTGTCCAAGCTGCAAACCACAACCACTGTACAGCTTGGGATCTGAAACACTTTGGACCAGCACCTTGGAGCTCATTCCCTTTAGAGGAAACCTGACCCAGTCTTGATGTTGGGATGAGGAAAGCAGATCTTCCTGGAGTGGATGTTGAACTAAGCCACCTGGGTGCCTTGGTACCTTGATACCTCCTGCCCTTGCTGGAGAGGAGATTAAGTGATGGGGAGAAGAATGAGTGATGGGGAGCACAGGAGGGGGAAGAGAGTTTGAATAAGGGGATATATAGGTAAATAAAAATAAAAAATAAATAAAAAATAAAAAAGATGATGGGTGAATAAGGTGATTTAAAACACACATACACAAAACAAAACTTATGGTTTGTCTATAGAAGGAATGCTTAGTAGAAAATTGTGGTGGCCATAGTGCATCCATGGGCATTAGCTATGACCTACTGCGCTTTCTTTATGTATAGCTGAGCCTAACCTGGCTTGAGAAGCTTATGTTTTATTTTTTATGTTTCATATATTTTTGAGAAAAGAGAAGTTTTATTTCTGTATGGGTTTTTCTGTTGTAGAAGGTTTCCTGGGCCTGTTTGTGCCAGAGGTTCAGACCTGGCCTACAGCAGCTTTTGTCCCCCAAAGAAATGAATGAGACATTTATATTAACTTAATACTGTTTGGCCCATGTCTCATGCACATTACTAGCTAGCTCTTTCATATTAATTCAACCTATTTCTTTTAATCTATCTGCCATGTGGCCCAGCCTGTGGCTCACCTGGATTTGTTTTATGTTTCTTCTTCAGGGTTGGATGGCAACTGGTTAACTCTGCCCTCCTTTTACCTGTCTGTCCTCTGATTCTCCACTCACTTCTACAGTGCTGCACATAGGACAAAACAGTTACTTTATTTTCAGCATACAGAGAATATTTCCACCACATTTTTCTTTTTTGTTATCTATTCTGAATGTTTTGCTTTTTTATATCATGTTTGATACTGATTTTCAAAAAAAAAAAAAAAGAATAAAAAAGAAACCAAATGAGTCTCAGAGATCACTATACCAACAAACAAACCAGATTTATTTCATCCTACAGTCAGCTTCCAGGGATCTCGTCATCTGAAATGTGAGTCAACTAGGATTCTGAAAAGCACAAACCTTCCTCTGGCTTGTCTCTCCCACCTCAGTTATGGTTAAAGACCAACTCTTCAATTATGGGTGACATTCTAACTTCAGAAAGGTGAAATGATTCATCTGGAATCACCAAGGATAGAAAAAGAAGTAGATTCTAAGTACAAGCTGATTTTTTTTTCCACCCTACATGCATATTTCAGAGAGGACAAATCTGGAGGATTTCTTAGCCCACTCTCCTCTTTGTCATACACAAATCTCACTGAACTTGGAGCTTGTGTGTTCACTAACTGGCTATTCAGTGTGTTTCAGGAATCTACCTGTCTCTGACCCCACCAAGGCCAAGATGAGAGACATATGGCCCTGCACTCAGCTTTTATGTGGGTGCGAGGGATCTGAACCTAGGTCCTCATATTTGTGTGCTGTGTCTCCTCAGCCCAGATATGTTTTGTTTTTGATATGTAACTCTTGTTCAAATTATGTTCTCCAGAGAAAAGGACCTTTTCTTTATATCACTTACTTTGTAATATAAGCTGAAATGACAGCATATAAAAGAATAACAGAAGTGGGTTTCCATCTGGGTGCATTTCATCTGTATAATAAACTGAACATCTATTTTTTTCTTTCTTCTATTAGACTGAGGGGGAAAGTATAGTGTGTGTATGTATGTGTGTGTGTGTGTATTTCATAGCTTGTTTCTAAAGAAAGAACAGAGAAGGCTTGAAATAAACATTTCTCAATTTAGTTAATTTAGTTATATTTATCAGCTTAGCTTTCAATTTGGGACACTATGGAGTAGAATTTATCAAGCCAAGGCTGTTTGGACCACATCCAGTCCAATGCTTATTTATATAAAGTTCTATTAAAATATTCATTATTATCTTATATATTGCATGTAGCTGTTTTAAGTCACAGTGGCAATGTTGAGTAGATGTACCAACTCCTGTATCAAGCTTAAACCATTTTCTATCTGGCTCTGGCTCCTCACTAAAAGTTTGTTTTCTTTCTTTTAGATCATGAATAGGGTTGAAAGTGGTCAATGGCAGTCATGACTAGTTTTGTAGCTGATCAAGACAGACACATTAGCCAGATCTTTTCATGGATGTGACGAAAAAAAAAAAAAAAAAAAAAAAAAAAAAAAAAAAAAAAAAAAAAAAAAAAAAAAAAAAAAAAAAAAAAAAAAAAAAAAAAAAAAAAAAAAAAAAAAAAAAAAAAAAAAAAAAAAAAAAAAAAAAAAAAAAAACAACTGGAGGGGAAAAATTGATTTGGGCTCCTGGTTTCTGAGGTATTGTTAGTTAATGTCTTGCTGGCTCCCTTGCTTCTTGATTTGTAGGAAAGGCAAAAAGGCAAAATAACACCTAGAAGAACACAGCAGAGGGAACTATTTGTCTCAGGGAAGCTCTTATCTCATGTCAGCTCATGTCAGAAGTTAAGTCCTTACTTACCTCATGGCATAGGAGAGCTAGTCACTTTAGGACAGAGGAAGTTACTTACAGGGACATGAAGCTATTGACCACATGTCAGAGCAGAGACATGTCATCTCATGGTAGGGGACAGTTAATCACCTCACAGCACGAGAATGCTACTTGTTTCATAGCATAGGAAAGCTATTTCCCTCACAGGAGAGGAAAGCTATTTGCTTCATAGCAGCTGGAATGCAGACAGGGAGTATTCCCTTGCTAGCACACATTTTTCTTCCCCCCTTTTTTATAGGATGGCACCATTCTCCTTTATGATGAGTTATCATTTCTTAGTTAAGATTCCTAAAATGCCTTCACAGGCAGATCCAGGTGTGCTTCACTGATCCAGGTATGTCTCAGTCCATTCAGCTTGACAACTAAGATTCATTATTATAGTCTGTCAAAGAGGTGGATGGGATGTTAAAATAAATTATTACTCAAACATCTCACAGATTCTTTAGCAGGTCCTGATGAAACTTCCTCAGTAAATTTTGCATCTATTACATAAATGTATTTGCCAAACCTAGTGTGTGTCTGTTGCCTTCAAAAAAATCTGTGATCATTGCTGAAAAACAACTGTATTTCTTAAAATTTATGGTTCTAGACAATAGTCAATACAAAATAAGTAAGCCATATATATGTATTAGAAGTGCTACAGTGGTGGGGGTTCGAGAGATGGCTCAGCAGGTTAGAACACTGACTGTTCTTTCAGAGGACCCAGGTTCTGTAACTCCAAGGTCTGACACTCTCACATGGACTTACATGCAGGCAAAGCACCAATGCAAATAAAATAAAAATAAAAATAAATTGTTTTCTTAAGAAAAAGTCAAAGGAGACAGGGTAAAGGGGTTGGGGATGAGTGATGACCAATTGGAGGAAGCAGCAGCAGCAGCAGCAGCACATGATATTATATAACACAAGACATACTACAAGGATAACTTGACTTAGTCATTAGACAGTCTTGCGGGTAGCAAGAGGGTAACAGTGCAGGCAAGTGGCATAGCCAGTGTAGGAAACAGAGGGAACAGTGAACCTGCTGGTTCTGAGAATGACCTAAGGGATCACTTGTTGGATTAGCAAGAGACCAACGGCCAGGCATCTGTGCCATGCATTGTATGGAAGAAAATCTGAAAATTCAGAAGAAAATATACCAGGCTATGGACAGATTTGGGGAACTACTTCATTTTGGAAAATTACATGCTATGGGATACTGATTAATCATTATTTTATATAGGCTCTCATCACTTTCCTCTCTCTGCATTTTTAAACACCAGTGCTTGTCCTACTAATGGGAAGCTTCCAGACTGAGGGAATTTTGCCCACGTCTGTACTTCTGATCTTCAGATCTCAATATAGTTCTCTGGCTGGAGGAAAGAAACTTCCAGGGGTATGACTGCAATACTAGCTTCCCATAGTGGAATTCCTGAGCCTTGCTGAACCTCAGTTTCCTTCACAATGAGGGCAGCACAACAGCTCATCTGTGAACATTGCTCATCATAATGTAAGGGAGCTGTGAGTGATGCTTTGTAGGCATTTTCACGGTTTGGTTTTGTGTTACTGGTAGTGTCATTTCTGTTCTCTGATCTCTTCCAGCAAAAGGAAAATTTATTTCCTTTTGTGGCAGCTCATTGCTCTGTTGGGCAGATCTGACTGTTAGAATACTGAACCCAAGTCCACTTTTAATTTGCATTTACTGCCCCTGGTTCCATACCTTAAAGGTCAAATAGATTTCATCCATCTCCCACCTGAAAGCTTTTCAGTGATTAGAGGTAATCACTACTGTATTCCTCTTCAGGCTGTCTGCTCCCTCAGCCACGCCTCATTTCACTGTTTCCCTTTTCCTCACCTCTCTAGGTTTTCTCCTTTGACCTTGATTTAATTCACCTTACATCTATCTTAAATCACCTTTATACTCCTTTCCAACTTCTCTCTTTGCTCGTTTATACTCTAAATAATTATACTGTTGTTTCTACATGTTCAGGTTTATATCATATGCATTCCTGATTTCAATATACCTTAGCCTTAAATGTTTTTCCATGCTTGTTTGTTTTATTTTGTTATTTTCTATTTTTCATTTACCATAAATACTTGGCTCTGGTTTGACCAATGTGAAAGGTGGTCATGGGAATTTGACCCCTACTGTCTTCTCATTAGCATGTTTATACACCAGTTTTTGGGTATATTGTACTGAAGGTAACATACTTCCAACAGTTCACACACACTGATACTCGGCTACAATTCCTGTCTGGTCTTACTTTTGTATGATAAGCCAGCTCCTGGCCCTGAAACAAGACCTTATTACTGTGTTCCCTGATGAAACACTTCTGCTCTCCACGTTTTTCCTCACTGCGACATGACCTTTCAGTATTGCTACTTACCTAGATTGATTTGAAAAATTCAAGGACATGGTTTCTCAGTCTTCATTCAAACTATTGACTGAAAACACTGAGCATTTCATGGACCCATGAGGTGGCTCAGAGAAGTCACTTACTGCCAATCTTAGGATGTAAATTTGATTCCTGGAACCCACATGGAGGAAGGAGAGAAGTGAATCCTGACAGTTGTCCTGTGACCCACTCCTCACACACTATGGCACATATGTGTGCACATATATGCACACACAGAATAATTAAATGCAAATATATGTATGCATTCCCATATATGCACACACATACATTATATATAACACTGAAAAACAGTCTCATGCTATAGCCTCACCTTGATTCCCATATTTAAACACAATCTAATTGGGTAAAATATATCAAACCTGTTTCAACAAACATTATACGCTAAAGTCTCTATTGCCTTTCAGAACATGAGTATATATTTGAGGAATTATTAACTTATTTTTGCTATCCTTGAGATGAATACCATCTCTAGTATTGTGTGATTGGTTAGGAAGGTACTAGCTGCATTTATAAAATGAGATAATAAACCAGGAATTTATTTACCAACCATTTGGAAAATCAGGCAACATCTTGTACCTACAACAATATGATGGTTTATATGCCAGAAAAAAATTAATGCCATTCAAATATGCCATTCCTTTATCTCCATATTGGATATGTGCCCTGCTTAGCTATCGCCACACATCTAGTTCAGACAGTTGCATGAACAGAAGTGACACAGTCCTCCCTGGCTCAAACTGTACAATCCTTCTGCACTATTCTGAGTTTTCTTTTTCCTGAGGATGATCACTGCTCCAGGTGATACAGCTAAAGAACAGTACAGCCTCTGCCTCCTGAGAGCTTTAATAGTTGTGTGGAACAGATTGAGGGGGTGTTTTGTTACTGCAGCATCATCTAGCTTTTTCAGACTCATTCCTTTCCTGAAAAGACAAACCAGACTTCCACCAGTATGATCTGTGTGATGTTACGTCTCTCTCTCTCTCTCTCTCTCTCTCTCTCTCTCTCTCTCTCTCTCTCTCTCTCTCTCTCTTCTCTCCCTCCCCTCTGTGTTTCTGGGACTCTCTAGTAGCAACTTCTACTATCCTTTCTCTTTACTTACAGTGTTATGGTGATCTTTTTTTCTAGCTTTGCTAGACTTAAGAATTGCACCCATTTTCTCCCAAAGATGCAAATTTCCTCTGCCTCAGGTTCTATTCTCCCACTTCTGGACTCATTTTGTTTACTACCAAACTTGAGCATCATTGCTGAGCTTCCTTAAACTGTGTTAGAATTCTTGTCATATACTTTATAGCATTCTGTACCTTTTCACCAAAGCACTTTATGATTTGAGATGTCAAAATGTAGCCTTTTAAAAGATGTATTTTCTTTGCGCAAACATATATTCTTTAAAGTCAGCTCTTTATCTAATTCATGTTTTTAATTCCAGCATCAGCATCTTCAATAGTAACCTGCCCAAAGACCTCCAAGTTTCTTCACCCTTTCTGGAAAAGGCCATAAGATTACAAAATAAGATTATAAAGACAGAGAACAAACAGGTTTAACATTGATTTGTGAGTTCCTCTTGTCTAGCTACCTGCCTTATTTTGATCATACCAGGTTAAGATCCTTGTTATTATGTTTAATATATAATCTCCCTTTTCTTAATAGATTTAACTCATCATGCTCTCCATATTCTATATTAAATAGAAAAATAAAAGGGGACATAGATGATAAAACCAACTAGCCAGGGGTTTTAGCTAAGTCAAACGAAGAGGGAACATCCCAGACTCACACATGCTTTGGAGCTATGTGATTACTGAAGGGTTTCTGTAAGAACTAAGTGCTGACAGGAGAAGTGATACTTAATACTATCTATTACTCATCATATGGGCAGTCAGTACCTTTCCTGTACCTAGATACAAACTACATATTGCAGATTAGCATCTAGCTACATCTGTGAACAGGACTGTTCTGGAGCTGGCAAATTGCTCATGAAGAAAAACGGCTGTTTTCATAGCATCTGCTTTATGTTGGTATGAGTGGAGGATTAGGAGGCATCCTGTCTCAGTTTTCAATGACGCCCTTTAAACTCAGCAAAGGTGTTTTTCTAAATTAATCTGTAGAGCAATTACCCTAACTTGAAATCTCTTGCCCAAATTTAAATTAAGTATCACCAAGATGGGCAAATTTCAAACCTAAAAATGGCCTTTTCACATTATTTACTCCAGTTAGTAACTAAATGTCCACTGTCTAGAAAGGGGGTTAGATTTTCTTAAATGCTTAACAGTGCATATAGAAAGATATGTAAAACTGGACATCATGTATATTTTCAGAATTAATGTACTATAATACATTATGCATATTCCTAAATATTTGAAATATCTTTACTAATCAGGTACTATATACTGATCACTAACACATTCATAATAAAAAAAGAAGCTAATATTTATCTACATATATATATATTCTGACCAATATATACAATCATGTCTGAAATTTGGGGGTCTCCTTCATAAAGTACAGTCTCCTAAATTATTTTAATTTAGCCTTTGGGAATTTCATATACATATATAGCAAAATATGATTATATATATATTCTTCCCTTCAAACTCTCCCTTGATTCCCCCAAACACATTCCCATTCCAAATTTCATGTATTCTTCTCTAATAACTCACTAAGTCTAACTAGCACCATTACTATACAAATGAGTATGGGTCGTCCATGGGAGCATCAGGAGTTATACCACAAAGAAAAATTATTCTCTCTGCTACAGAAGTTATCAATAGCCAATAGCTTCTCCGTTAAGGGTGCATTCTGATGAGTTTACTCTCATCTATGCTGGAATATTGTCTGGCTTGATGGTATGCAGTTCATCTGCAGGTAAGCACAATTGTTGCGAGGTCAAAGTACAATAACCCTGTCATGTTCTAAAGACAGTATTTTATAGAATTCTTACTCATTCCATGGATCCTACATTTTCCCTTCCTCTTTTTGATGATGCTCCCTAAACTTGCTGCAGGTAGGCTTGATAAGGATGTCACAGTGATAACCACATGCTCTTTAGTCACTTAATCTCAATATTTTGGCCAGTTTTCCTCACAGAATTTTATTGTATGAAAGGGCTTCTACTGTTCTCACCATTTATAAAGTCTGTATGACATTTGATTATTGCAAAAGAAAACAAAGGCAAATAAGAGAAATGGTAGGTTCTAATGACTTTTGCATACCTTTTCTATTAAATAAAGTGAGAGATAGATATTCACTCCCAAATGTGGATTCTGCCATTACACAAAGGTATTTGTTGTCAGATTCTTCACCCATCAGCCAGATAAAAGCACAACCTAAACAATGCTTTGACTTCTGTTTCATGAGCTCTAAGTGGGAGGGTCAAGAGTATACAGCAGGCTGTATAACTGGTAGAACTCTGAGGTCACGGATGGGATGTGTCATGAACCTCTTTACTACAATAATTTGTCTTGAAGCAATAGAAAAACAGTACAGAAGTAAACATTGGAAAGTTGACATAAATTATATAAACTTAACCTTAGATGGAAACCTACACTCTCCATTTTCTCTATACATTAATACCCTTTGACTGGTGTGTATGGGAATATAATCTTTATTTAAACTTGTGGGTGTATATGTGTGTGTGTGTTCATATTTGTGATTCTCTCTGTGTGTGCCATATATGTATGCATACTCCATGTGTTTGTATGTGTGAAAGCCAGAGGTTTTTTTCAGGTACCCTCCTTTATCACAACCTTCTTTGTATTTTGAGATAATGTATCTCAAGTAAGCTAGAGTTTTCTTAGTTTCAGCTAGAGTGTCTGGCCATACAGCCCCAAGGATTACCTGCCTGTGTCCCCAATACTAAATTTAAAAGTATGTTCTGCCACACCTACCTGTCTTACATTAGTGCTGGTGCTCTGTCCCCAATGCTTATGCTTGCACAGTAAGCACTAAACAAATTTATTTTCCAAGCCCTGTTTTGAGTCTTTTAACTGTCAATCAAATATTTCATTCAGTTTATTGTTTGGTAAGTACTGACTATGTGCCAGACACATACACAAGAATCTAAAATAGATTTAGGTGCTTTCTTGGAAATGATTTTAACATAAGCTAAAGAAAACCACAGGACAGATGCACCCTCCACGCTATGTGTAACCACAAGGAACACTGGTAAACAGATGGCTGTATGGGCATAGTGCAAACAAGCAACACTTATTCAAAGAGGGAGTAATTAATGTAGGAGTTGAATTTCAAAATAGGTGTTAAGTCAATATCTTCACATAATTCCTTCTAATGATTATACTTAAAATTTTATAGCATTCAGTGAAGTGAGGCATGCACTTTACTGATTTTTTCTAAAACTGTAAGGCCAAATGTACAAAAATGGAAATGTATGTCCATGCCACATCACCTTATTATCCTTGAAGACACTTGACTTCTTAGACAGTCAAATCTCAGCAGTTGAAGACCTTGACAAACTACAGTTTTTAATGAAAATTAAAAGGTAGTTGCTTCCTGTATTTTTAAATACATTTGTGCTGGATTTGAGGAAAAATAGATGTTGAAAATGAGGATGTTAATTTTTATATCCCCTAGTTGTGAGAGTAGCGAGGTAACAATGAGGACCATAGGGAGAAACTCATCATTGCAACCCCTTCTAATCACATGCAGGAAAGGGGAAAAGGAGGCACAGTATTGCCTATCTAGAGAGGCACAGCTTATGTTATCACTGGACATCTTTGCATGTTAGAAGACAGTGAAACCACTATTTTTGCTTTCTAGTTTTCTCTATTTTAGATACAATTCTCTGCTTCTCTTTCTTGTGAAAAGAAATTTGCCCTTCAGTTTTATGAGATATTTCAGAATTATAGCACAAGGTCAAATGCATAAAAAATAATTATTATACAAAAATCCTTCAGTGTAAACAGAAGTCTCTATACCTGTATGTGCTTTTATGGCTCCTCATTTATGCTGGCTTATTTATGTCAATGCTGATTTGGAATATGAAAAATAATCTGGAATTTTGACAGATGATATCTTTCCAAGTTTCTTACGTCTAAAATATGAGAATAATGACTATTGATCTTTTGGTCTGCAGCATGAGAAAGAATGTAGTCTGTCCCCTGTTCAAGATCAATAGGTTTCACATAATAATAAGCCATACAACTCAAGCTGAAAATTGATACTAAAAGGCCAAGAATAAAAAAGACCCATTTAAAATGTAATTGCAACCAGAAAAATGAATGAAAGCACATTGTAGCAGGTGAACGAGAAACTTCTCTGTAGGCTCACATGTTTTAACATCTGGTTCTTAGTTGGGAATAAAGAGGAAGTGGGGCCCTATTGGAAGAGGTATATATATCACTTTCACATTTCAAGTGACCCTCTCCCCCCTCACACACTTTCAGCGTCCCTTTCTCTATCTTGTTATTGTGTTTCACAATATATGTATTCAGCTACTGTTCCAGTTCCATGCCTGCTAGCCTGCTGTCATGTTCCCCACCATGACAACCATGGTGTCTAAACGTATAAAGCTATAAGCTCCAGATGAAACTGTCTTCTATAAGTTACACTTTGGTCATGTTGTCTTTTTTTTTTCTCCTTCTTTATTTTGTATTTATCAAAAAAAAAAACAGTAAAAAGAATTTAAAATGCGGAAGAGTTAACAATAACTATACAGAGGATAAGAATCATAAGCATGGTTTATCAAGGGTAGAAATACAAATAAGATTGCTACACATATATTTTCTTTGTGTTCAGCTTTCCCTCTGAATTTTTTTTTTCCATCCCTGTATATCCTTATTCAAGGTCTCTTCCCCCTCCCACCACATCTGGTCATTTTTCTTCTCTGCAACTCCCCATCTCCTCCCTTGGCAGGGAGCAGACAGTCCTATGGTCCCACTGACCCAATAATGCTTGGATCAGTATTCACACCTGGCCAAATCCAGTTTTGTCCCCCCCCCCAAGAGTGAGTCAGGTGTTCCTATAGTTGGACTGGGATTTGAAGGGTCAGTCCAGGGTGTTTCCGATCCCAAGCTGTTCAGTGGTTGTGGTATGCCGCTTGGGCATGTTTGGCTTTTTTTCTTGTTTGTTTGTTTAGAGACCACTAGTAAGTGAGTACATCCCCTGCTTATCACTCTGCGTTTGTGATATTTCGCTCAGGAGGATATTCTCCAAATCCATCCATTTGCCTGTGAATTTTAGGATATCATTTTTTCTTACTGCTGAGTAGTATTCCATTGTGTACATGTACCACAGTTCGTTAATCCATTCTTCAGTTGAGGGACATCTAGGTTGTTTCCAGGTTCTTGCTATTACAAATAATGCTGCTATGAACATAGTTGAGCTAATGCCTTTGGAGTGTGAATGTGCCTCTTTAGGGTATACACCCAGAAGTGGTATAGCTGGGTCCTTGGGGAGATTGATTCTCAGTTTTCTGAGAAACCTCCATATTGTATTCCAAAGTGGCTGAACAAGCTTACAATCCCACCAACAATGGAGGAGTGTTCCCTTTGCTCCGCATCCTCTCCAGCATAGGCTGTCATCTGTGCCTTTTATCTTAGCCAATCTAACAGGTGTTAGGTGGTATCTCAAAGTTGTTTTGATTTGCATTTCTCTGATGGCTAAAGAT